>JAYJMB010000481.1:0-17946 GCA_036873735.1 Pouteria campechiana
AAATAAATTTATACAAATCCATCTAGTTTCATATAACTGATGAAACCCTTAATTGAAATGGGAAGCAAAGAACTCTAATATCTTTTTATCTTAAATTCTAATTTTTTAGGGGAGGAGAGGGAGGTTTTAAGAATTTATGTTTATTGGGAATGGTGCGTGAGATCTTTTAGATGTATATTTGTAACCTATATTTATAATGAATTGTTGCCTTTTTTTGATATTTTTGTTATTTTTTCTGGTATCTTTTTCTAAGTTGGAAAATTTTTCACAAAAATTTAAGTATTTTTTATATGTTTGATCATATATGCTCCTTGGTTTACATGGATTGATCAAAACTTCCGCAACTTTGTAACATAAGAATTTTCATAGCACACCTAGCCCTTTCTACCACAATGAACATTCGTTTGTGTTTTTTGATTTTTATTTTTTTATACTATTATCTAATGTAGGATTTCTTGTAACACATTTGATGGAGGAGGTGGTGCACTCGCAATGTAGGAATTATTTGAACATATCTAGCGCAGAAAGAGAATTTTTAGTTTCGGAGGCATGCATCCTAGAACGGACATGAATTCCCACCTGCTGACACGTGGCAGGCGAATCGCAGCCAAATCCCCTCGCCGCCACTCCGCCAGTAGGACGCAGACCACTTCTCAAATCGGATTCTGAGACGGATGAGTTCCGCTGCGGACGCATAAGCTTGCATCCTCCGCACCGACTCTACGGTGCTCTCTCTCCCTCTGCTCTGCACTCCCCGCACCACACATGCCTTCACGTCGGACTTCATCACCACCGTCGACCCACCTCCCGGCCCTGATCAACGGCTTGCACGATCCCTGCACCTGATCAAGCCCGTCAGTCGCGCTGGACAACTCAAGCTCAATCCGTCTCGTCTCCTTCCGCTGAAATCCCATCCCTCTCACTCTCCAAAGAGGAGTGAGAATTCCGATGGGTTTCGGAGACGACGGAGCGGAAGTTGATGTCGAATCTGAAGAGGAAGAATCCGACGACATGCTCGAGAACTCCCCCGGACGGCCCGACGTCGGCGACGAAGACGAGGAGGACGATGAGGAGATGATACCCAATTCTCTCCACGGGCATCACATCGGCGACGATGCCGGAGACATGATCGAGGATTTGGTCTGCAGGCAGCACGTCGTCGTCGACGACGACGACGGCGTCTATAGATTGGGGAATCTGGAAGAGCGGCCGGACGACGGCGACGATCTGATCGGGAATTTGGTGGGGCGGCCTGAGATGGTGGAGAATTCAGGCGGGAGAGATTTAGGCGCTGCGCTGGGGGAGAATCAGGAGCCGTTTACGGGCATGGAGTTTGCGTCGGAAGAGGCGGCGAAGGTTTTCTATAATTCGTATGCGAGGCGGATGGGGTTCAGCATCCGTGTTAGTATATACTGCAAATCGAAGCGGGATGGGTCGATCATTTCTCGGCGGTTTGTGTGCTCGAAAGAGGGATTCCGGCGGAAGAGGAATGTGAATAGCGAGGGCAGGAATAAGCGGCCGAGGGCGATCACGAGGGAAGGTTGCAAGGCGATGATTGTGGTTAAGAAGCAGAACAATGGGAGATGGGTTCTGTCCAAGTTCGTAAAAGACCATTGCCATCCGCTTGAACCTCCGGGAAAAGTACACTCCCTTCGATCACATAGGGTCCGTTCCCATCTGTCTCTCCCCCACTCATTGCTCTCGACTAGTTCTATTGCTGGTACTTGCTTGATTATGATACTTTCATTTGCTCTTTTGGCATTTGAATTTGTTTTGAGAATCTCTAAAGTTACTGCTGAGTGTAATTTGAAAGGAGCTTTCTCTTAGCTTTATTGTTTCATGTGCATGCAGAAAACACATAATTTTCCTCAGTTTTGTGGCACTTGGAATCAGTTTTCATAATATTGTCATAGATAATATATTTCTAGCTTAATTAGAGACACGAGATGTATTGCCATAATTGCATGACTTTATTGCTAAAATAGTGATAAATTGAAAATATGAAGAATATTTGAATTTTTGAAGGGAATTTCAGAATAAGTTATTATAAATATACAGGCATTAGCTGAAATAATATTACATTGAATCACTAGTTTCATGGAATAATAGATAGAGAGATATGTGGGCTCTGTACTGTGGTCAATTGGAAAATAATATAAAAATTATGCTGACTTTTGGACATTCAAACTTACATTTTCAATCAATAAACTCACTCCTAAAAAGCACATCTATTTTATCATTATTAACTTCATGGTTGACATCATCCATATACCCTACTGACATCATTTCTATGGTTTCATATTTAGTTTTTTCACCTATTGAATCAGTTCCTGAATCTTTGTGGATGTCTTCACCTTTTCTAGAGGATTTTTGCATATGATGTTGATTGGGTGTTGGTGATGCTGGAGCTATGGCAATGGATTTTGGATAAGGAACTGGTCTCTCTAGGGTGAGGACATACAAAATCAGTAATATTTGGATTTGTCAAGCCTGGGCTGGCTATTTGTTTTATTTTTTTGTGTTCCTTTCCTGCTTGGTCATTTTAATTATTATTTTGCATTTGAAATATATATTGATATTAACAAAATAAGGGATGTAGTAGAATGAGCTTTTTAATGAAAAAGTAAGGGGAAGTTATTAGAGATATAGGTAATGATAAAAAAAAATAGAGTTATTGAAATTAGTTATTATGTCACATCAGAGAAAAAGAAAAAGCTAATATACCCCCTTGCCAAAAGAAAAAGGCTAATATACCCCCTTACCAAATTCACTCTTCATCCAAACATAGCAAATACTTTTTGTGCTTTTCGCATATTTCTGTTCTTTTTTTTTTAAAATATAATTTATTAGGTTCTGGACGGAAGCAGGAAAAGTCCTCTGCTAATTCTGCAGCTTCTATGTGAGCTGTTCCATATCATTTGGGGTATGATGTGTGCAATGCATGCGGAGAGACCAAGATTTTGAAGGAAAGAGGGGCTTGGTCAAGTGTAGAGAGCTAGGGAGTGGCCTAATGGTGAATGCTTGATCATACCCTTTTTTTTTAAAATAGCTTTTTGATGTTATTGCCAATGCCACCTGGATTTTAGATTTCTTTTGGTTTGGGGCTCATATTTTTAAGATGATCCTGTTTGAATAGATGGCCTGTGTGGATTTTACCAAGGTGCCTATGGTGGCCATACAGAACTTCCCGTTTCGGCTGCATTGGGTGCTAAATTAAATGGAGCATGCTCCTACCTCTTAAGACATTTAAAATGGTTTAGAGCACCCTTTGCTCAAGGTCTGGTTTAACTCAAACATCTACTGTTATATAAATAAAGTTAGTCTCCGTGAGCATGTATTGCTGAAGTTTGTTGGGTATCCTCACTATGTTATAGTGTTGGTTAAGGCACCTTGTCCACATCATCAGAGTCCAGAACCTACCTGACCCATTCCTTATCATAACCTTTTCTTGTTTTTCAAAATTTAGTACACAGAAAAGTAGATTACCCAATATGGCACTCTCTGTCTCTCTCTCTCTGAATAAGAAATTACAACCAAGAAAGCTACTTACTGCATCCTATATTTATATTTGTTAACACTTCCCTCTCGAAGATGGAGACTCCATCTGGAAAAGTCACCTCTTTTTTTTTTTTTTTTCATGATGATATAGTGGTGGTTTGGAATAGTTTTTCCATATCCAAAGCTAACCTTCGATGCATGCCTACAAGAAACCATAGTTGCTCCAGTAAACTTTTGGCCAGAATATGTGGGTTCTGCCTGATGAGCATGATCTGGATGTCCAATGCTCCCAAGTTCAAGTGTGTGGATGTATGTGGAGCACTCATGCAAGGCTTGGGGATTGTCATGACTTACGATGTCCATGGGACTAGTTGGTAATGGGGAAGGAAAAGAAGTGAAAGAAAAAAAGAATGAGGAAAAGTGGAGGAAAATAAAAGAAATGATGTGATATGATTAGAGACTATGATTAAAAATGCAACTGATCATTCAAAGATGAGGAAAGGAGAAGGATCGTAATTTTACTTGGTAAATCCCATTGCCATCCTTATAAGAGGAGAAGATAATCTCAAAATAACCATGAAATCAAAAATCCAGTTCTCTTTTTACTCTCTGACAGTGCTGATTTTTGGGAGTTTGGTAATTGAGTGGAAGAGTCTTATGACTGATCAGTTGGCTCTGAGAAGGATCCACTCATCAATTTCTTCATTTAATTTGTCAAGGCATACTTTTCTAGATGGAATCTGGTTTGTATCAAGTTCTTGGCTGGTTCTGGCTCCAAGCTTTCTAGGAGGGAATCACTGTTGCTCGAAACTGTATCTGTTCTTTGATAAAATTACTTTTATTATCATTGGAAAAAAATTGAAAAAAAATCTTGAACGTTCCTGAGTTGTATTGAGTAATGGAGTGCTTGAACCAGAGACAAAAGGAGGGGGAAAATGAAAAGAAGAAATAAAGAAAAGAAAATTACTTTACCAATATCAAAAGACGCCTCTGTAGAAGGAATTTTTGGCAGAGTTCGGTGTATGGTAGGCAAATGGAATTTTTTTCTTTTTAAAATCTGTCTAGTTCCATCATGCGTTGGATTTTCTTGCGCATGTTCATTTCGACTATGAACTGACTGTAGGCCCTGCAATGTATGATGTGGTCATGAAGGCATCTGTCGATCATAACCATTCTCTTTTGTATGGTACAAGCATGAGGTCTGATGAAGGGTAAACATTTGTTTTCACAGGGCGACAAGGATAAAGCAATTCGGGAACTTACCCATGAGCTGGAGCGAGTGAATCGCAAATGTGCTGGTTATCGATCACATCTACTTATGGTTCTGAAAGACATAGAGGAACATCTCTCTAAGAGAGTTGAAGACATACGGCAGAGTATAAGAGAAATTGAATCGGAAGAGGAATGGCATCCACCGCTTAAAGATCCAAACTAGCACTGCACCAAATTTTCGTATGGTTAGAAAGAGAACCCCCAACATTCTTCTACATATCGGGTAGGAGAGTCGTTGGGTAAACGTATGAGGGTGGCGTTGGTGGGGGCAGATAGCGGCTGGAGGTGGAAGTTTTTGGCGGTAGTAATGGTCCAGTCTCTCCGTGATTCTGCCGTGGGCTGATTTGTGTTTGTATTTTTCCCGATCAGGATTGTGGTTTTGGAGTTGGATTGTTTATGTAAATGCTTGTATTTTTGTACGATTGTCAACTGTTTTTGGTATACCATATGAGAGTTGTACTTTTGGATCAGAAAAAATGTCGCGAGCGCATGGAGTTCCACATCAGCCGTGTGCTCCTAAATTCAATAGGAACGGTATAGAGAAACCCAAATTGGTAGTCCAATTTAGGTGTGGGAGCCAAACCCACATGTGGGAGAGGTTCTATGCCAATAGTCCACGTCAAAGTAGCTGGTCTTAAATCTTCGTCCTCCATACATTCTTCGAAACAACAACAAACTTCAAATGCGAATTTGCATTCTCTTTTTTACATGAACCATGTGTCCAACCATCAATTAGTGGCTTGAACAGCCATAAGTAGGCATAACATTGAAGGCACACATTCCCACGCAATTATTCTTAAAAGCAAAAGGTAAAGTTCATTTCTCGAACAGGTGGCCTTATCGCATCTTAGATGTAGATCTACCGCCTATGAAAGGGTCGACAACATCTTGTTGCTTTTCATGGAGATAGGGATTGCTTTTGTTATTGATATTAGGGAAATAAAAATTTTACATAAAACAAGCGAGAACTAATATTTAATTTTCTGAATTGAAACATGACTATCATATGCCTCCAGCTTTGTGCACCACTACTTGCAGCTCATCTCCTTCGCCCTCGACGGTTTTCTCCATGCTGCTAGACAACAGCAAAAAGGTTCACAACTTGACAAACGCACATGGCATGCTCAAGGGGTATGCCAGTTAAGAAGGAGAACAAAAGAATCATGCGAAAAGCTCCAAATATAAACAAACTCTGTTTAAGTATGAGAACAAAAGAATCTGGTGAATAACTCAAGATAAACATAACTCACCACCTGGACGCTGTTTTTGCATGTGTTGCATCTGGCACTTGTGCTGCGATGCCTCTGAGCATCCTCACCGTCCCTTCTCTATGAAAATGTAAAAGCCACAAAAAAAAAAAAGAAGCATAAACCTCAATCAACTACAAAACAGATGCACATCCATCAGTTTCACTAACATTGATGATACTTTTAAATCCTCCCTTAAAAATCCTTTGCCATTTCCATGGGGTGAAGATGATGCCTCTACCATATTTTACAAATTCTAGTCACACAATTACACAAGAAATTAGAACTAAAATGGGCCTACAAGGGACTCAAAATGTTGTCAGATATGAAACATGGCCATGTCCTCCATAATGTTAGAAATGATTCTCAAGAGTGATGCCTTTTGATGTGGTAGAAACATCAGTGCCATGCAATGGAACTTGTAGCATTGCTTAAATAGAAGATTTATTCCTTTTTTTTCTACAAATTACAAATTGGAACCATGCAATCAATGGAAAATTTGACAACATAAGTAGGCAATGGAGGGTAACACTTAGAAAACTAGACAGGAAGCCATTTTTGTAATATGCATTGATCCATTAGTCCAGAATGAACAGGAGATATAAAATGGCACGAGTTGAATACTAAGGAAATCAAGTTGTTGACTAGGAGAATATTTGACCATTTGCAGTGACCTGTAAGTTTTACAACGTCCAGGAAGCAGTGATTTGGACGCCTGCTTAACCTGTGCAGTAATCCTTTCAAAGGGCTGAAACTTACAGGTGTGAGTTTCTGCATTTTAATCAGCACCTTAGTCATGTTTATATTTTATAAGCCTCAAAAGAGTGGGCAAGCAAACAAGCATCATGTAGGGGTTGATCCCAGGCCAAAATTTAGGAATGACAAATTATTATGACCGTCACGAATATGGCAGCAAACTACACAGAAGGTTTCCATGAATAAAATTTATACTATCATCTTTTAAAAGAGCAGTGATCTTGGTCCAAATATTAAAATAAAAAAGGGAGGAAGAGTGGTACCACCTTTCTCTTTATTTTTTCGTGAGGACTTCCTAGATTTCTTGGAACTCCCAGTGTCTGATTTGGTAAAGAGATCTTTGTACTTCTCCAGTACTCTCTTTTGATCTTCAAACATGCTCAGCATTTCATATGCATCTGCTACCTTCTGGACTATAGCTTTATCTGGTGGTTTGCGATCAAATGCTTCAAGACCCTTGAAAAGCTACAGACGAATTAACAGCAATGCATAAGATTAGGTGAAAGCATAAAGCAAAATTGAGAGGATCAATTAACTCATTGTACAGGTAAAGCATGAAACTAAATTAAGAGGATCGGTTAACTCATTATACAGGTAAAGCATAAAACTATATTAAGAGGATCGGTTAACTCATTACAGTAGGGATGCTACAGATAAGGTGAATAAGAAATATTTGTTCTTTACAATTTGTATGGATACATGGTTCTTTCTGTTGCACTCCCTAACATCATATGTCTACCAACAAATGGCACCACCTATGTGGTTCTTTCTGTTGCACTCCCGAACATCGTATGTCTACCCAAAAATGGCACCACCTCTGTGATTGCTAGCTACGCAAGAGGGCTTGATGTTGAAATGAGGAATTTGTTATGATTGACATCCAAAAAGTACACAAAATGGCCGTTTACCATATCTTTTGGTTGATAGTTAAAGAATAAAGAGATTGAAAAGATGCTTTTAATAGAATTCAAGCTAGATGGACAAGCAGAGAACTTTGAAGGTCTATCCGATACACAATTGCCAAAGAAACTAAAGAGAAAATTTTACAGGATAACTACGAGACTAGCCATGCTTTATAGCCTGGTGCAACCAAAATAAAGCCAAAAAACTGCAACAATTAGTGGGAAAATTGTGCTGTAAATTGCAAGGGCAGTGGGGAAGGTCTAAAAGGGCAAGGATGGACAAGAAGGACATGAGATCTATGCTTTTCAGGTTACAACTTAGAATATGATCTATGACTAGAGGACAATGTCATATTGGATTGTTGTTAACCAGTTGGTAGCTTATTGATATTGTTACTGAGAAAAGCAAAGAGAAACCTCAGACTCAATATGAAGTAGGCTTCTTATGTTCAAGTCATGAAAAGGTGGGATTTGGCTGGAAGAAAGAAGCCGGGTGGATTGTTAACATGTAAATTGTAGCAATTCATGGAGACAACATATGACGATGTCAGATGGCGAGTCAAAAGGTGAGAAAACAGAAAAATCACTGGAAGGAAGGTAGTCTGATTGCAAAAGAAAACTGCTGTAATTTCATTTATAGCATGACCATTATGTGTTTTTCATGATTCTACAAACAAAATTTTGCTCTTGGCAAGCCAATTTTTCCTAGTCAAATTCAACAAGATTTGTTGTGGTTTACAAAAATTATCCTACTGACTTTAATTCACTTCATATGTACCAGACAGTTCACTTAACTATAGTATGTAACAAGGCTATAACAGGACCGAAATGTGAATTTTTATTGTCAAAGGTTTTTTAGCACCAATGTCAGTACATGAAAAGGAGATGGAATTCAACATGTAATTTTCGCAAATTTGTAAACAGAAACAAATTTGAAACATTGAAATTGCATCATTGATTGTATTCTCAGAAGTGGAAAGCATACCTTTACAAGCCTCTCCAGCATGTTATTTCGATAGTAAATGGATATCATAAGGTGGCACAGAGTCCAGGGCACTGAATGAAGATCATGACCAATTTTCTTTGCCCAAATCTTATGTGCTTCCTCTGCCCGACGGTCCTTGTCCAAAGCACGTATCAATTGCCCATATGTCCCGACTGTAGTGCCCTGTCCCCTGCTTAACATCCACTTTATCACCTGGAAAAATAGGATCAGAAGTGACTTTAATGGGTAAAGGATATAATTAGTTCAAGTTTGCAGCCTGGCAATAATAAGAAGCAAGACACCAAAGATAGAAACAGTCTATATATTCAATCTTTTATTTAACTTTGGGAAGGACCAGTGTTTGCTATTTCGAAAATTTTGATCAAAATTTTGCCAAAAATTTCGTTTTTGGCCACTAGCAAAATGTTTTCGCTAGAGAAATATAGAAATTTACCCCATTAGGTGAAAATTTCGATTTTTTTGGGAAAATTTTCAGAAATTCCCCCCAAATATTGAAATTTCGCCAAATCTCACCGAAATTTCATGCGAAAAATTCAAACATCCCAAACCCTAATCCCAAACCATGTTCTAGCTTACCCCTTTCTTATTTCTGAAACCCCTTTCACGTTTTTTGCAAGCCAAAACAACATCTACACTATCCCTTTGAAGATCTGAATGTCGTCAGCATCTTCTTTCTTGATTTTCCAGGGTGAAATCGAGTTTTGGGCTTCGAATGAAACCTTCGAAATCCATTTTTGAAGGGATTTAGACAAAAATTGGGGCTTAAAATCAAGAGGGGGAGAAGCCACTTACCTCTTCCGTCGAAGACCACCCATTTTTCCATTTTCCCCTTTTGAATCCACCCCATTTGGAAGGAAATTGCTGAAAGAGTCTTTGAATCTCATTTCATAGCAAACCCTCTCACAAATCGGCATTAGAAATTGGAAAGAAAGGCTCCAATCAAGTCTACGTTTGTCCATGAACGCTAAAGATGCATCCCTAGCCTCACAACGTTGAAGAAAGTTGCCCATGAGCACCATTTGGATGGTCCAACAATTAAACAAGTTCTTTTTAATTTTTATTTTTTTGGGAAAATAAATCTATTATATTAATAATCATTATTTATAACCATTTATTAGTATTTTCTTACAAATTATTCATTATATGAATTAAAATAAATTATACATTGAGTTTGCTATTTAAACAACCTCTAAAACACATGAAAAATGATTTTATAGAAAATTGTTTGATTTTTAAATAATATATATTACTTAACAACAACAACATATAATTAAATATGTTTTCATTTTTCATATAATTGTTTGTAAAATTATCTTTTAACATATGCATTTATATTTTTGTAAGTTATGAAAAAAATAATTTATATTATAATTTTTAAAAATAAATTGTAGGCATACGTGCATAAATTTTTTTAGTATAAAAAACATAGTGTGTTTTTTGTTGAAATTATTTTATGTAGAAGTGTTATGATTATTTTGGTATATAAGTGTTATGGTGTGTAGACATATCTACTTTATCTGCTTTTGCATCATTGGTATGTTTCCTTTATGTCGTATATGTTGACATTTAAGGTGATTCTTTTTATTCTAAATGTGAATTTAGATTTATTATGATTTATTATGAAGTTTTATGCTTTTATTTTTTTATATTTTAGTGAAATAATTCGGCAAAATTTTTGAAAATTTATCCAAAATTAGTGAAAATTTCTCCTTTTATGCTTAGCGAAAATTTTCCTTTCAGAAAAATTGTGAACATTGGGAAGAACAATCTTTTAATCTAGTTAGTCTGTCCGTATGGTTCTTCATGAACTCTTCGTGAGGGGCCAAGTAATGCAATCAAGTAAAATTCTACATCGAATTTTCGAGTTCTACAGGCGAAGAGTATATTTATTTTCTTAAGATTTTTTAGTACTTGATTGATATTTGATCGATTCTAATAGTGAGATTCTCAATATTTTGTTTTCTTGCAAGACTACTAATGGTTGGTTAAACAGTTCATCAGCCACAAACTATGTTTGTAATGACAAAGGAATAACAAATAGAGCACCAGGTGAAATTAAATCCTTAAACTCTATTTCACAATATCACGTTTCATCTCTTGAGCCAAGTTAGATATATCATCACCCATTCATTTTCTTTCCTTCTATCTGTTTACATTTCAGTTTTCCAAGATGTGTGGTTCAGACATGATGAAAATATTCATCTGACTTCCCTTTTTCATTTCATAACATTGAGGTCTAGCATGTTCACTACCTTATGTCCTTATTAAGTAATCCTGTGTGTCTAGCATTCTATGGTCTTATTGTCATATCAAGTTTCTGGGGCTCATCTTACATGAATGTATTAATCAATGCCCAAATGAAATCCCAACTTTATCTGCACATGCCTGTAGGCAGGGAAGCTGTATCAGTGAATGAGTGAGTGAGAGAGATAGAGATAGAGAGAGAGAGAGAGAGTGGACAATATCAAGCCTAGCAGTGGATGAAGTTGGGTTCAAAAGTTTGTAGCAGAACCCTAATGTCTCCCAGTGCCTGCTTTTATCCATGCAAAAACCAAATCCAGGAAAATGGTTAAAACTGGGCCTGAACCAAAGTCTGGCTGAACTTCATGTTTGAAATCAACTAACTTTTCTCATAATATTTTTCTAAGAGTTCATGCTCTGCTCTAAAAATAAAATAATTGTACCCTTTTCAAAATATTTTATTAATTGGGCACCTGATAAGCTAGTTTCCAAGTGATTACATGGCAAGGCATTGACCTTATTAATAAATCAGCCCGGATATCAAGTACGAGCCCATTCAGATCAAGCCAAATCAGTCAGGTACCCATTGATTGCCCATTTAGCAGAAGCTTTGTCAAGCATAATCAAGATAACAAATGAAAACTAAAGCAAATACTTAATAAAGAGAAGAAGAATATGTCAACTACAGAAGAATTGAAAATGTTACTTAAGAAAAAAAAATACTGTCGAAATTATTGCCTACAGTCAAAAGTACTAATGAAAACTTTGTGTGTGTGTGTGTGTGTTTGTGTATCTACAAATAAGGAAAAGGAAAAATGCTGCCAACTAAAGGAGTGAAAATGCCACTGACAATCAAAACTGTTATCTATAATCAACGCATACTATAAAGAATTAGATAACTGTCACCTATGATCTAGAAATACTAGATGTATATATATATTTTGTGTGCGTGTGCGTATAGGTGCCTGCAAGTGCATGTGCGTGTGCATGTTCTCATTGCACATGCAATGCAAAAGCAGGGATGAGGCTCCACACCAACTTATATTTAGTAAACATGCAAATCACAGATTCAACAGAAAAGCAAAAACTTGTGACAGTTCTGTGAAAGTTAACGGGGTATGTAATACTTGAACAGAATGATGGACTACCAATAGAAGAAGAATCAAGAATAGGCCTGCAAACCTGAATATCACTGGAACTTCTCTCAACTGGTCATGTATGCCATGAAATAAATTTTGCTTAATAAGCAAGAATAAGATCAAATTTAATTCACTGAATTTGGAACGTTAGGCTCAACAGAAAATTAGGAGATTGTGATAGTCTGATATGATCAATTATGGCAATATGGAAGTTTTTTAGGCCTTCTTTGGTTCACTGTATAAAGGATGTAAAAGGGGAATAAAAGATAAAAGCAGCAAAAGTGATATTAGCAGTTTGAAAATAATATTAGCAGGTAATAGAATAAAGACAAAATAGAGGAAAAGAATAAAGGCAAAACAGCATAGTAATCCTAATAAACATTTGGGCGTGGAAAAAAAATATTGACCTTGGAAAGATAGATTTTTGGGGTGAGAAGATAGGTGTGATGATGAAAAAGATGCAGTTGACTGTTACAAAAGTAAAGTTAACCAGGGATGGAAGAGAAGGCAGGGCTGATTGTTGAAGAGATAAAGTTGACTAGGATATAATATTTTATTTGGTCAGGGATATACCAGATGTAAACTATAAAATGGATATAAAAGGGAGGTAAAAGGGAGTAAAACCCCTTATACCAAAAACCAAACAGGACCTTAAGTGATTGAACATCCATGAGTACTAAAATAACGCAATGCTTGTAGTCCTGGTTTTATGTGATCTTATGAGTGCTGGATTACACAAAGTAATGAGTGTGTATGTTCAGAGAGACAAAAAGAAATAGAACTGAAGTATCACTTCTTACCTGAATGACTCGATGCCACTGTTCTTCCTTTTCAAGCACTACCATTGCTCTCTTCAATGGGACTAAAGGAAAGTCTTGCTCCCAAGCAACCCAGGCATCAAGTGCACCATAAACAGCCTCCTTGGAATCAGTAAGATCAAAAAGCTGCCATATTTCAAGTTCTTTAGCTTTATATCTTGAACAAACAAATATAAATGGGTGGAGAGGTATATCTACTAGGTAGCATACCATATTGCAGGTGATATTCAGGAAGGGGTCATAAAATTACAATTCGTAGCATCCTTACGCACCCTGTCATCTTGTAAGATACTAGATCACAGTTTTGATGACAACGATGATGATGTTGTCTGTACATGAGATGGTTTGCATGAATTTTCTTATCATCAGTCTGTGACTCTGTACAATGATGATGATGTTCACAGAAGTCTCCAGTGTCATCTTCCTGCCCAGAGATATACTAAATTGTTTACATAAATTAGAGATCTTCTGTTTCCCACATATCATTTTGAAATATTATGTTTTCATACATCATTTAGTCAAAGGGTTATATTTTAAAGAATATTAATGACTAGTCAAAACCATTTTATTTCAAAGAACTTCCAAGACTTAAGTGTATTGCACTTTGCTAGTATTGCCATGACCGAAACAGACAATAACGACTAGCACATCATTTGCCCATGGCTTAAAAAGGCCAAAAGAGCTCCCCAAACAGAAATGCAATAAGCCTCCGACTAAATTTTTGAATGTGCTTCTTTCCTTTTGCAATGTACATGTTATGCTGACTTCCATTTCAGAAGATGGACATATTCGTGGAAAATGCTCCTTACTGTTTTTACAAGAAAGTTCGTCTTATCCTTTCTTGAGACATTCTGCCCAATTTTGAAGCCGTGCATGTCTCTTGCATTCTTTGAATACTGATCCTTAAGCTGAGGCTGAACCTGCAAAAGACACACTAAGTTCCGCTTACAGCCAAGCGAAAGATGATCATAAGAAACATTTTTTACACAAGATTTCATTCTAAAATAATCCTTTCCTAGTTCAAACTAACAGTAGCGTGGAAAGTAAGCTTATCTTATTTGACAAACAAAAGTACAGAATCTAAAAGACGACATGGTGAATAAAACAGATATATTGATGGAAACATTTTAAATAACAGAAGATATGGGTATACATTCAACAGAGAGAAAATGCCCATTTGCCATAAACTGCATAATCCTTCTTATTGATAAAATTCATGATGCACAGCTCTTTTATAAAGCTGTAATTCATAGTATATAGCCTAAATTCTGTTAAGCAAGATTTGCCAGCACCATTTATCAGCCCAGCAACAAACTTAAAATGCATATGATTGTGTACAAGTGTCAATACCATAAAGCCTATTTTGGGGCACATTGGCTCTGTATTCATGCATGTATATGAGGGTGTTCTTGCAATAGAATGATTATAGTTCTAGGGCTAAAAATAAGATGTTAAAAAATTCAACAATTATATGGTAGCTAGGATCTGCACATAATGGCTTATTTTTCATAAGAAAGTATGAGAAAGGACAAAAGAGAACATGTTTCAAGGTCATTAGGAAATATTTTAAAATATTTGAGTTTACTGACAACATAGCCCACGATGGGCAAGAATGTTATGACAGGATTCATACATCTGACCCATAAGATACAATCAGTTAACTTGAGCTGAACTAAATCAACTAGATAAAAGTAAGAATTTTGATTAATCAGAGACTGCTATAGTTGAATGCAACAAAAAGAAGGGATAAAATGTTAAAAAGAGAATTTGTAAATTTTTCCCCCGTTATACCAAAATGGTCCATTTTGCTTTTATCTGTGCCCTGAAATCCTTGTTTAGATCCCAAAATACACCTACAACTAGTCTACAAGAATGAACAAAGGAAAAACATGTAGGAATCCTAGAAAAAAGGCTTAAATATGTGTATCACAGTCTGGAGAAGAGAAAATCATCTCTGGATTATGGAATAACCTCCGATGCTGTTGATGAATCGGAACTGCATTCATCCCTCACAGTTCCCTCAGAATCGGATTCCTCACTTTGAAACCGAACAAATCCAGTCGAGTAGAGGCGGAATGGAGCACTCCAACTGACCTGCACAACCAAGAAGATAATATAATCAACTCTAATAGTGGAATGGCCAAGATACCACTGGTAAATTCTCCAGAGAAATTCATGCGTTTTAAAGCAAGAAAGTGACGAAATCAGGGGTTACCTCTATTCTGGAGCTTAAATACCTGAAGAAGACCAATAAAAAAGTCATGAATAAGCTAAAATGAAAAGTGATAAACTGATGATATTCATATGACTCATCTGATATAATTAGCTTTCAGAAACGCAAATTGACAAACGTTTTGATAGAAATGCCAAACCTCTCCCAGAGGCAAGCAAAGCTTGAAGAGGCAATGATTCAGCCCAAGACATATCAGGCATTGGCTATTCATCTAGCTGGTCCAACCAAAGTCACGCCTGAGTGTTTTGGCTCAAAATGCATAACGGTTTGCGAATAGGGTAAGCCACAGCATACTTGCCGACTTCCCTTTCTTACACACAGATGGTGCCTCATTTTGGCTAGTTGAAAACACGACATACCCAAGAAGGAGCACAGGCATCATCACTCATCAACCTCTCTGAATTGCAGCATAGAAAGTAGTTTTTCAATCTTACTTCTTTCTGAAATAGTAAAATGGCAGAGTTGAAAGCATTCGAATTTTTCTTTCAGACTACTCTTTTAAAGTGGCGACATTTTCTACCTTTAAGACTGAGAACGTGAAATGAAATGCCAGCATGTAGTAGCGAAACCGTACCCGCAAGAAAAGCAGCAGACTTGCGTTTGGTTGGAAGCAGCACGGCCCAGAAAGGTGGCAGAAAGACGAGAAGCCGTCGCCCGCAGCATTCCCTCAGCTCTCTCACTCTGTGCGTATTTACAGGCATGCAATACAGGTATTTGAAGAAATGACCGCTCAAAACACGGCAACGGAAAGGGCAAAAAATAACCTTTCTAGGGTTTTAGGGCCAGTGAAGCTTCAATATTTCGAAGTGGGTTGGTTTTGCTAGAGGAGAATAGAAGGAGAGTTTGGCTGATTCCACACAGTGTCATCCACACACAGAGCTGCAGGACCGACAGCAGATAGGGGATTCGGTTCGGGTGACACAAGCAGATGAAGGATTTCCGCCGAAGAAGCTGAGGAAAAACGGAAAAGATCAAGGGAGCAGGAAGACGAGGGGCAGATACACTCAACTCCAGTTATTTTGCATCCCTATTGAAGAATAATCCAGAAAAGCTCGACCTAAAATTGTAATTGAAATAAAGGCCTTCATTCTTTTTATTTCTTGTGAAATCCCTGTCGAGACGTTTTCATGCCTTGCTGGTGTGGCATGGCTAGCGTGATTGAAACCTTTGATGGGGCCAACAATCCTTTTGTTTTTTTCATGGCACTAATAATCTTATTTATTATTATTTATATTTATAATTATTGTCCTTTATCTTTTTTATATGAAAAAATTTTCTATTTTATTTTTATTTATTTTATTATTCAAAAATTAGCTAGTAGACTTGAGTACGTAGTGTACTCACTGCGTGGAAATACGAGAGCGCTTACCCATGGGAATTGTCACTCTTTTATTTTAACCAAACGCTTGCATGGCAAGTAGGTGGTGTAGTCGAGTGAACTAACTAATTACCCTTTGATTATCTTTTATAATATATTATTTTCGTTTTTCTTTTACTGTTCCAGACTTCCACTTTTAGCACTCTTTTTTTTTAATCTTTTCTACCCAATTTGCAACGCAGAAAACATACTGATATGGTATGTTGAATCTGGAAATTGTACTTCCTGAATTGGTGCTTCTGCTTGGACAAAAGTGGACTTGTCTAGAAATTTTGATTTGCGAGGTCCTCGGACAAATGCCAATACCATGTCAATTCATGTGTACATTTCTTTTTCACACATTTGATACTGGCTTACAAGTTTTAGGTATGCATATTAAGAATCTAAGATTAGTTTTTCTGTTTTCATAAAATAGTCTATAAATTTTATTAAATTATTAATTTACTATTTTGTTTGCCAAGAAGAAAGCTACATGAATGTTTTTACCATTTCGTGCCCTTATCTTTTTTCTTTTTTTTCTTTTTTTGCAATTGTGGAGAAAAGTAGAGGCTATTTTGCAAACATTAAAAATTTGTATGGCAATATATAACTATTGATAAAACTTAAAAGTAAAAATAAAAATCCCAATTTCTATACTTAAGCCCTCCTATTTTCAAAATTTAAATATGGTACATGAAATCTTCTTTGACATTAATTATTAAGTCTCTAACCAATATTTAAGAAAACCAAAGCGTTTAATCAATTAATGAATCATTTCTTCATCATTCCATCTCTAGAAGCACTAAGCGACTATTCTGTCTAAGAACAGAGAGTTTTGTACAAAGCCATGAGAAATATTCAAATTTCAAGGGATATCACAATTATCCATCGACACATATAAATGGATTGCTACATAATGAATTTAGATGATATCATTTCCTCCTGTGACAGACATCATCCACACACCAATGGATGATGTTTCCCGTGGCACAAAAACACATTACACAACGTTGACAGAGCAGAGGACAAAGCAACGTAGATTCATCGAACATAAACATACAGTGTAAGATCCATGATGTTAGACCTAGCACTGAATTAACGTTTGTGTCTGCCTTTGCACAGAGCCTTTTCCAAACCCTTGATGATTTTTCCAAAACCAAAACAAGTTCATCAATCCCATCATGGGTGACACCACAAGCAAGCTGTAGAAGCCCAATGTAAAAATTGTTCTGACCTGCAGACGGCAATCATAACAAACTGAAACAGGATTAGATATCTAGGAAAATGCACACCGTATTTAAATACAGAGGAGATCTCAATGGCATAACTTGGTCCACTCATGAGTTCAGAATGAATCAAGAATTGGTACAACTTAGTCTAGTTATTGGCTTAGACTCAATCGATGAATATTACTTTATTATCCTTTCATGGATGGCTGATGCTTAAAAGTCTCCTGGATAGACAGTTAAGTTCTTAG
>JAYJMB010000482.1:0-17946 GCA_036873735.1 Pouteria campechiana
TATTTAGGAATCAAATAGGTGCAAAAGATGAAGTATTAGGAGAATAAAATATGACATTTTGCATTCTCATCATGTAGACTATTGTTCTAAGACCAAACCATTAATTTGTTATAGGAACAAAATGGGTCTTTAGGAACAAACTAGATGAATCAGGAATTGTGGTGAAAAATGAAGCAAGACTAGTTACAAAGGGGTATTCTCAAGAAGAAGGCAATGACTTTGAAGAGTCATACTCCCCCGTTGCAAGGATTGAAGCCATTAGAATCCTTCTTGCGTTTGCATCATATATGGATTTCAAGCTATATCAATTAGATGTAAAGAATGCATTCTTAAATGGTTTCATTAATGAAAAAGTAAATGTGGAACAAACCCCTGGGTTTGAAGATCCTCATTACACAAATTATGTATTTAAACTCAAGAAAGCCCTCTATAATTTGAAACAAACTCCTAGAGCTTGGTATGAGAGGCTAAACAAGTTTCTGATTGAAAAAAGGTTTTTCAAGGGGTAAAGTGGATGCCACTCTCTTCATTAAGCATGCAAAGAAAGACATTATTATTGTTCAAATTTATGTTGATGATATAATATTTGGTGAAAGTAATGAAAATCTTTATCAAGAGTATTCTAAGGCTATGCAGGAAGAATTTGAAATGAGCTTAATGATTGAACTCAATTTCTTCTTGGGACTAGAAATCAAATAAGGGAAAGAAAGAATCTTCATTCACCAAGTCAAGAATACGAAAGAACTTCTAAAGAAATTCAATATTGAAGATGGTAAAAGATATGGGACACGAATGAGCACTTCAATAAAGATGGACAAAGATGAAAGAGGTAAATCAGCATGTAACAAACTCTATAGAAGCATGATAGGATCATTATAATATTTAACTACATGTAGACTAGATATAATATTTAGTGTCTATATGTTTGCTAGATTTCAGTCAAATCCTAAAGGGTCACACATAATTGTTGTAAAGAGAGTCTTTAGATATCTTTTAGACACATTAAGCCTTGGTTTGTGGTATCCAAAAGGTTCTGACTTCAATTTAGTAGGTACTCAGATGATAATTTGGCTAGATATAAAATAGGTAGAAAGAGTACTTCAGGATTGTGTCAGTTTTTAGAAAGCATGATCACATCATGGTTTTTCAAGAAACAAACATTTGTGACATTATCAACTGTTGAAGCAGAATATGTACAGCTAGTAGTTACTATGCGCAGATTCTTTGGATGAAACAACAATTAAATGACTTTAGTCTTAACTTTGTTGATATCCTTATAAGATGTGACAAAAATATTGTCATAAGTCTAACCAAGAATCTAATTTTACATTCCAGAATAAAACATATAAAAATTAGGCATCACTTTATTAGATATCATATTAAGAATCATGATATATGTTAAAAATTTGTACCTACTGAAAATTAATTAGCAGAAATCTTTTCTAAACCTCTTCTAGAAGATAGATTCAGTAAATTAAGAAGAGAATTTGGTGTTTTA
This sequence comes from Pouteria campechiana, assembly GCA_036873735.1. Lineage (NCBI taxonomy): Eukaryota > Viridiplantae > Streptophyta > Magnoliopsida > Ericales > Sapotaceae > Pouteria > Pouteria campechiana. The sequence goes on from JAYJMB010000482.1 coordinate 1,499, forward strand.
GATTCAAATGCTTAAGTTGTTGAAAATTAATAAAACATCTATATGATGGAAAATGTGTTTCTTAATGATAATCCAAATGAAAAATAGACAAAAAGAACAAAATGAAAATTTGCAATATTTCAGAGTCTCTGAAATAGATTTTGGACCCTCTAATGGAGGACTAAAATGCCTCCAAAAAATTCTATGCCTCTGAAGTAAAACTTTGGAACCTCCAAAACTCATTTCATGGTCTTTGATAGATTATGCTGCCTTCAAAGTAAAGCTTTAAAGTCACCAAAAAATTGCAATCATTGCCTCTAAAGATTACAAATCCTCACTTTGGAGCCTCTGATAACATCTTTCAAAGAAACCAAACCCCTAAACTCCTATTTAATTGTTTGAAAGCCTCTAAAAACCTAAAACTCCTCTCTTCAAGCACCTGACGAACCCCTTTCAGAGAAAACCCTTCATCTTCCCACCTGATTTAAACTCCTCAGCTCAACAAATCTGCCTATCGCATTTTCTCCATTAGTCTTCTTCCAATCTCAGTCAGGAAAACACTCACAGCATTTGAAACCCAATTCTCTACTGCTGCAATGGCGAGAACAAAGGGAACTTCCAGCTCGGCAGATGGAAAAAGGAAAGAAAGAGAAGAGTATCCGAAATAGAGAGCAGCCAAGAAAGTCAGACCTGAAGCAAATACACTAACATTTCTCAACAGTAAGTCTGATTACTCTAGAAATATGGAAAGACATCATGATAGAAAAATTATCAAATGAAGAGTCTTAGTTTTCATGTTGTTGGAGAAAATGACATGAACTTGGAAGTATGTGATTGGTTTTGATACCAAGGATAGACATAATACATAAGTTTTAAAGACCATTTCTATCCGAGACTTGTCAGAGCTCTTATATGCATTAACATTAGGACAGAGAGATCATGGATAGGAGAAGTAGAAGTAAATGTATCTACAAATAGTTTGAGAAGGTGCTTTAATCTCCCTCTGGTAGAAATTGAACCGAATGGCCTACCAAATAGAAACTATTTTTTGATTTGGTTAAAGTAGAAATAGATGAGAGAGAACTATCTCCACTCCAGCCACTTGAGTTTAAATCTTACGTTGGCCTACATGATGGTAATAAACAATGTGTACCCAAGAAAGGGAGCTATAGGAGATGAGTCAAAGAAGGATGGAAGAATAGTGTGGGCTCTCATGAATAGAAGGAGAGTGGAAATGGTAAAACTGATGTCAAATAATATTTATTTAGTCAAGAGCACTTCAAGATTCCCTCTCCCTTATGGAACGACTTTAACCATGCTAATAAGGGAAGCAAGTCTCAATTTGTCTGAGGAATAAAGAGAATCTCCAAGAGACTTAAACACAATTGATGAGAAGACATTGAAGAGGATAGGTTTCAAGAAAACCTCACAAGGCTGTATCAATGAAAAGCCAGGAAGAGCAGTTCAACTGAAAAGGTCTAGACCAGAGCAAGAAGAAGAAGAAGTAGAGAGAACAACAAGAGAAGAGAATTTAGAGTAGGAAAGAACAAAGACTCCAAGAGAAGAAGAAAGGCATGAAAAAATAGAGCAATCAAAAGAGACTTTAAGAAGAGAAAGTGAAGTAGAAGCAGTAGAAGCAACAGCCACCCCATCAGATCTCCATAACCCATAAGACCTGCTCCTCATCAACCAACCACACCAACCACTTCATCAATCTCCACTACACAACCTATCCCACTCAACCTAGAAAATAGACTAATACATATTGAACATTTTCTGTCTACTTTAGCTCTTCAAAAGAATAGAATGGATTATGGACTTAACACTGCCATATCATCCATGATCTTGATAGCTGATAAGATTGATCAACAACTTGACTCTCTACAATCTCTAGCAGAGTCATTTAGAAGTTAAACTTATCACCCTCATTTTTCTCCACCTCCAACTCATTTCTCTTCACCTCCACATCACTTCTTTCCAGATAGAACCAACTTTCCCATCAAAGCGATGTCTTCCCCCTCACACTTTCCTCCTCATTCATCATCTCCTACAATTCTAGAGGTTACTCAACTTGAGAGTGAACCTAATGAAATTGTTCCTTCCCCTCCTCCAACACAAGCTTCTTCTCCAACACAGCCACCATCAGCCCAACCACTGTAAGTCTCTGCAAACTTACCTAAGGATTACCTTTCCAATCCTCATAGAGCTATGGGAAGTATCTTGTCATTATTCCTCTTCCTAAAATGTATTTTCTATGGAATCTAGGACCATCCATTTATCTGGACTGGACCTGGATGGATATTGTTAGATAAGGAGAAGTAATTCCTGAATGGATTAAAGAAATTCCACCATAATAAAATGCACCTTCAATTCATCTAGAGTGGAGAAGACCTCCCACTCCTTCACAAACTCCATCACAAATTCCTCCACATTCTCCTCCAAAGACATTCAATGATACTCCTAATATTCTTCTTCGTGTTGCAAATCCATCAGGATGACATTTCCTAATTTTAAGAGTATGTCAGAAATCAAGTATGAAATTGCTCAGATGTTTCTCTTAGTCCATCATCTTATCTCCTCAAGAATCTCCATTCCCAGTGCTTGAGGATCCTAACATGTTGCATCGGATTCAACTTCTTCCTGATCCACCATTCACTCCCAAGGGCCACAAAATCAAATTTCCTAATAGAGAGTCAATACTTGAAACATAGACTGAGAAGCTTCTTCAAGTGCTTCCAGCATCTAGGTCTCCTAGAACTACATTTTCATCTCCCTCAGGTCCTCATCAACTCTTTCGTACCACTGACGAAGAACTCTCTTTCTAGAAAAATGCAAACCTCCAAGCCATTGCTGATGATCTTCCTCTTCCGTATCCACAGCTATCTGATCCTTCTCTCCACCATAGGATATGGAAGATCTAGTCTCAACCAGCTCCTTTACCAAAACCTAAATCTTCACCACCACCTTCTACCAAAGCCAAAACTAGAAAACCTCTTGCAATTTCAAAACTAAAACTGCTATCCAAAACATCATCTTCTACACTTTCATCTCAACCATCCTCCTCCAAACCCAAGAAGAAGCCAAGGATTCCACCACCAAAGGAACACAAAAAAGCTCCTCTCCCTAGAATAACCATTTACCATTGGGAGTACATAGCATGAATGAATGCCAAAATAGAGGCCCTCTTAAAAGGGACTCTTGTAGTTTTTCCTGAGTTGCTAGATCGACAATTTACAAAACATATTGATTTCATTTATATTTCTGATTTTGGACCCATAGAATACACCCATGAACCTCCTTTAGTAATCCTAAAGGATACATTTTTCATTCCACCGCCTCTACCAAAAAGACCCAAGTCATCTCCCAAACCAACCAAGTTCTCTTCTACACTCCTCTCAACCCAAGCATCCTCTTCTTCCTCATAAAGATTCCTTTTTTAAGACCTATAAAAGAAAACTCAAACCATCTTGCTGATTTTGCTGCCTTTGTACTTTTTTTCTTTGGTGTATATTTTTTTGTAATATGTACTTTCTGTAAGGAATTCTATATATATGAAACTTTATCATATTTTGTATCTAAAAATTTTGATTGATCATAGGCTATAAATATTCACGTTGCTTCTTTCCACCTTTTGATTCTGACAAAAAGGGGGAGAAAATGTACCGAATGTATGTACTACCTGCATGAAATTTTATATGAAACTAAGTTGAAATGTATGTACTTAATAAACACTATTTAATTTAAGGTTTCTTAATTAGGAATCACTAAAAATCTTCATTTCTTACAACATTCACCTTACATACACATGATTATCTTTTAAACATCTTTAAAATAACTTAATTAAGCTTTTAATTCAATCAATTCATGGCTCACATATCCCATATAAAAAGCCCCTCTTTAACCCCTAATTAGGGCATAATAAAAAATCTAATTTTACAGATCCAAATCACCCTATACTAGTCCCAAACTATCACTCAATATATGCTTTAATCCTTTCCCCCACGATTCACAAAGCAATTCCACCATTTTCTCTAAAAATCACTATTCACAAAACCCTAGCCATGCATAAAACTCAAATTTGGTTGGGAAAAGATGACTTACCACCAATTCCATGCATGGCTTCCTCCCATTAGCAAGATCCTAAGCTTAAAATTGTAATTAGCTCCCTGCAGTTATAGGAAATCAGACTTTCTTCAAATTTCCACCATTGAAATGCCAAAAACCCGTCCCCATTAGCATGCTTGGATGATAATCTAGCTAAATCATCTTTTTCTCTAACAAATTGACAAGCATTTAACCCTAAATAGGGTTACGGTAAACGAAGGAAGAGAATGGAATGGACCAAGGGAAAACATAATGGAATAAAGGGTTGAAAAGTTGGCTGACCGATTTAAATCATCGACTGACGCTGCGGTGCCAGCCCCGCTGGACACCACCCCCTTGACCACTCTGATATGATGCTGCCAGTGCAAGAATCCAGCACCATGGTGCTAGCTCTGGTACCACCTTTTTCACTTCCTGTTTGCTTTGTTTTTCTACCAATACTTTTATTATCATTCTTCCACATAATTATGACATAATTGCACCTTAAATTTTTTCTTAATCAACTTGACACCAACTCATATACTATGCATATATACATTTGACTTATACAACTTATTGAATCAATAGGAAATGCATATACATTTAAGTCCTTTCATTGCAACATCACATTTCTCTACTTCAATTCATCATTAAAAGGCAAGTATACTGTGTCCAAACACTTTGTTATCCAAAAATCAACACCTTGGCTATTACAAGAATCAACAAGGATACTTCTAGCTCAAGTCGCTGATCTAAGCCTACCGATTGGGTCTTGAACATAATGATTGATTCCCATTGTGGGGCTCATGAGATAATCATGGCTGGAGGAAAAAACCCTACGGATGGAGGAATACAACAAGCAAGGTGCCTTCACTCGAGGAGCTTGCTACCACTCTCATAGGCGGATTCCCCACAAATTGACGCTAAGTAGTCTATAAAGATTTATGAGGACCTTTAGTAGTGGTTGATAGAGAGGCTTACGAGCAACTCTGCTACTAATACCAATTGGAGTATATAAATGTTTAAGGAAGAAATCAGAATATCATTGACATGGGTAGCCCCGGTTAAGAGTTATTGCCTTTGAACATCCTAGCTATTATCAATGCAAATGAGTAGACAGATTGACAAAAGTGAACTGTCATGTCAACCATCATGCAAGATGGAGAACTGATAAGAAAATTTTATTCACTTTTCATATATCTTTTGAGCTAAATTTTGGTTTATTCTTGAGGTATTTTTTAGTTGATTCATTATGTTTTAGTTTGTGTTTGTTTATAGGTATTAAGCAATAGAAAGGTGAAGAAAACGTAGAAAAAATCAATGAGGAAAAAGAAGCAATGCAATGGAGTTTGACAAAAAAATCAAGTTGCTTAAAATGGAAGGAAGTCAGTGCCTATTTGGGTGCCACAGTGTCCAATAAGTTGATTGAAGAAGCAAAAAGAGAACAGTAAGTGGCTGTCATAGCACCTATAACGTAATATGTAGGGGAGCGTTAGTAGATTTTTGGCGCCGCAATGCCCAAAATATACGACAGTCCATGTTATTTTTGGAAATATGATGTTTTGTGCATAAAAGATGTTTTAATTTACATAAGAAGGTGCTTAACCCTAATTGGGGAGTTATAAAAGTGGGATTCACACATCCATGAAGGGAATTTTTGGCAAGAGATAGAAGTGGATAGAGAGATATGGCAGAGAGTGCTACTTAGAGACATTCAATTTTTTGTCCTTTTAGTTCTTTTCTTTTCTGAATCACGCTTAAGATAATGTTTATGATTTATTTTAATTGTATTATGAGGTAAACACTCGATTCGAGGGGAATGATGTAGTCAGATTATGAATATTCAATTTTATTCCTTTTAATTCAATTTCATGCTTATTCATTATCTATATTGAGTGTTTAATCCGATTTTAATGCTTGAGAAAGAGTACAGGTCCTTTCTTCATGAGTTGTGATTCAATTTGAGGCTAGGAAGTGATAATTGAATTAAACCATGGTTAAACACCATAAGATTGTCATCATGATAGAGATATCCATGAGGCTTATGTAACACTATGAATTTCTTAATCTTAATGCATCTTGGTTAGTTTAAAATTTTCATAGAGATGTAGGAAATTTGCTAATTGGGATAGATTATTATGACTTGAGAAAGAATAATAATTAAAAAAGCGAAATTGAATAGCATTAATCCAGTAAACTTGGAAACCCTGGATGTCTTAAACACTGATTCTCTACTTACGTAGATCTGTATTCTTGTTGATTTCCTTTACTTTTGATTTTTTTTCTTCCCTTATTACCATTGCTTCATAGTTCAAACAAAATTTAGTGTTAGAGTCATTAGTAATTGGTAATTCTAAGTCCTCATGGGAACGATCTCTTATTCACACTCTATTACTTGTTGGCAACACGTACATTTGCATTTGAAAAATCCACAGTAGGTTTTTGGCGTCGTTATCGGGGACTATAGTTTTTGCTAATATTAGAATAAATCAATCTTGTTTTGTTTTGATATTTTTTTCTTTTATTTTAGTTATTCATTGCAACTATTGTGTCCTCTTCCTAGGGTTTTCCATAGGTGTATGCGAAGATCTAAGAGTAGCAAATTAATCCCTTTTGATTCTAAGATAGAACATATGCTTCAAAGGATTAGAAGGGAGAGGAGAAGCTATCAGTCAGATGCAAAATGCCATGTCTGATCTAGGAGAAGTGAATGAGAATCCTCCATGGATGTCTTTAAGAGACTATGCACTACCGATAGCAATAGTAATCCAAATTATGATTATAAAGCCATCAATTGCTATAAACAATTTTGAGATAAAACCAATGACTTTACAGGTGATTCAAGGAGCTCAATTTACTAGATTGCCTAATGAAGATCTAAATGCCCATATTGCAAACTTTCTAGAGATGTGTGATACTGTGAAATATAATGGGGTCTCTGATGATGACAAGAGCCTTTGGTTATTCCCTTTTTCTTTGAGGGACAGAGTAAAGAATTGGTGAATTCTCTATCTACAAATTCTATTACAAATTGGGATAATTTAGTCTTGAAATTCCCTACTAAATTTTTTCCTTTAGCAAAGATATGAAAGATGTAGATAAAGATCAACAATTTTACCCAATATGAAGGCAAAACTCTCTATGATTTCTATAATAGACTGATTGGCACTACCGGAACCTTGATTGATGCATCTGCATGTGGAGCACTGATGAAGAAAATAGAAGATGAGGCATATGAGTTGCTGGAAAATATGGCCACAAATAACTTCAAATGGCCAAGTGAGAGGGTGATGGGAAAGAAACCTGTGGGTGTTCATGAAATTGATTTTATTTCCGCTTTAATTGCCCGATTTGTTGCTCAAGGTTAGCACTATTTTAGCTCTCACAAAGCAATTTCAAAATAGTCAATTGGGGTAAATTCTATCTAGACTCCTCAGTTTGTGTGATTTCTATCAAGGCAACCATCATAGTGAAGAATATCAAGCTGGGAATCCATTCAGCAACCTTAATAGGAGTAGGCATAGTTTGTTGGGAATTTCAACAGGCACCAAAATAACTCATATTACAATACATACAATCCAATATGGAGTAATCATCCAAACTTTTCATGGAGAAATCACCAGAATATGGGGCAATCTCAACAAGGCTTGCAATAATAAGAAAATAAGACAGATTTGGAGGCTACTTTAACTCAGTTGTTTAATAATACAAACGAGTTCATAATTGAAACAACAACTAGTCTGCATAACCAATCTGCTCAGATTCTGAACCTTGAGGCTCAAATGGCTTAGATGGCCAATATGTTCAGCAATCACCAACATAGAAATCTACCTAGCAACACTAAAGTTAATCTAAGATAACAAGGAAAGGCAATCACCTTGAGAAGTGGGAAAGAACTGGAGCCTCCATTGAGTAATGAAAAAGACAAGCCAGAAGGTCGAGAGCAAGTGCAAGTTCTTCCTAAACCCCAACTGCTACCTCCTCAACAGCCCATTGTTACCATACCCTTTCCTTAGCAGCTCAAGAAAAGTAAACTAGAAAAGCAATTTGCAAAATTTCTCTGAGTTTTCAAGAAGCTTCACATCAATATTCCATTCATTGATGCTTTCACAAAGATGCCAAGTTATGTGAAGTTCATTAAAGACATCCTTTCAAATAAAATAAAGTTGGAAGAGTATTAGATGGTTGCTCACACAGAAGAATGCAGTGCCATCATCCAAAGGAAGCTATCTCCAAATCTCAAAGATCCAAGAAGCTTTACTATTCGATGTGTCATTGGAAGTTCTATATTTGAAAAGGCATTATATGATATGGGTACTAATATTAATCTTATGCCTTTATCCATTTATAGAAAACTTGGGTTAGTTGAAGCAAGACCCACCGCTATCTCTTTATAGTTGGCTAACAGATCCATCAAGCACCCAAGGGGCGTTATTGAAGTTGCACTTGTTAAGACTGACAAATTTGTATTTCCTGAATATTTTGTGGTATTAGATATGGAACAAGACAAAGATTTCCCTATCATATTAGGGAGACCCTTCTTGGCTATGGGGAGTGCACTGATTGATGTTCAAAATGGTGAGTTAAAGCTTTGGGTATAGGATGATGAAGTGACATTTAAGGTCTTCAATGCAATGAAGTATCCGGTAGCAAGTGATAGCTACTTTCGAATAGATTCAATGGATGCTTTAATATCGCAACACCTTGGCAAATCAGAAGACCCACCAGAAACTACAAAAACTTATTGCAAAGTTTCCTCAATGCAAGTTCACATGTCGCTAACAAGTAATAGAGTGTGAATAAGAGATCGTTCCCATGATGACTTGAAATTACCAACTACCAACTATTTTAACTCTAAATTTTGTTTGAACTATCAAGCAATGGTAATAAGGGAAGAAGAAAAATTTTAACTAAAGGAAATCAATGAGAATACAAATCTACAAAAGTAGAGAATCATTGTTTAAGACATCTAGGGTTTTCAAGTTCACAAGACTATTCCTGTTCAATTTCACCCAATTTAATCAATCGATGTTTATTTCTATGTTGATAACCAATTTCTCTTTTTCAATTGTTATTCTTTCTCAAGTCATAACAATCTATCCTAGTTAGCAAATTTTCTACATCTCTATGAAAATTCTGAACTAACTAAGATGCGTCAAGATGTATAAATTCATAGTGTCATATAAGCCTCATGAATATCTCTATCATCATAACAATCTTATGGTGTTTCACTATGGCCTAATTCAATTATTGCTTCTCAATCTCAAATTGAATTACAAATCATGAACAAAGGAGTCATACTCTTTCTCAAACATTAAACTCGGATTAAACACTCAATATAGATAATGAATAAACATGAAATTGATTTAAAAAGAATAAAACTAAATATTTATAATATGGCTACATCATTGCCCTAGAATAAAAGGTTTAGCTCATAATGGAACTAAAATAAATCATAAACATTGTCTTAAACATGATTGAGAAAAGAAATGCAAAAGAACTAAAAAAGATAAGAGAATGAATTTGTCTCTGTTGGTCCCTTATACATTGTAGCTCAAGAGGGGGGTGAATTGAGCTTTAAAAATTTTGGCCAAATCAAATAATTAAAGTGCTAAATGAATAAGTAAAATAGATTGCATAACATAGTACAAGATTTTTATAGTGGTTTGGCCTTTCCTGGGTTCCTACTCCACTTCTCTAAGTTAGTCTCCTTTATTGAACTCAGGTTCCACTAATACCATGATCAACCTGAGCAAATGCACGTTGGTTTTACAACAAGCTCACCAACCAACTTATTGGTTTTTCAAGCTATCCAGAAACTTTCAAAACTTGTTAGTTTTCAAAGCTCACCAATAAACTTATAGCCTTTTAGCAAGTTCCCTACTTGCTTATCTTAATACAAAAACACTAAGCACTCTGCTTGTGATACCAAATAATAAAATGAAATGTACAAATTGTTGTCTCTTACTTAGATAGATTTGTACATAAAATTTTGAACTTTCAATAAATAAATAAGTAATGAGAGTAAAAGATTCTAACTCCTTGTTTGAGAAGTGATTTAGACTTTGAGAGCTTCTAACAGAGATATAGCCATTGGAGTTGAACTTTAAAGGAAGATTTTGAATGCTCTTCGTATTTTCAGCAATGTTCAATGATATTCAAAAATTTATTATTTTTTTTGCTTCTGAATCTCTCTTTTATAGGTTGAGAGAGATTTTTCTATTGCTGACTTTGGTAGACAGTCAAACATTCAAAAACATTTTTATTCACCTCACACTTTATCTGACGTCTAACTTTGCTGCAATCTAGTATCGGTCTACTACTCTGTTGTTGACTTTTCTCAACATTCACTTTCGTCATGAGTGATCTGAAGTTGCTTCTTCAGTTACTCTAAAGAGATGAGTGAATAAATGATGTCCTGATTGATTTTAGATGCTCTAATTAGTTCTCTTTAGATTCTCCAAAATGGTAGTAAACCTTCTTAATTGCAACAGTTCTTTGTAGAAAAGAGTTTGAATAATCTAAACTTTTGATGCTTTAGTAAGCTCACTCCGAAGCAGTATTTAATGACTCCAAAGCTTGCTTATTGTCTCCAAAGTAAAGTCTTGAGGATTCCAAAGCAAGTCTGTTTACTCAGAAGCTTATTCAAATTTACTTCGAAACGTGACTCTAAGTTCTCCGAAGCATGTCTGTTTACTTCAAAGCATAGCTGATTAACTTCGAAGCTTATCTTGATGTTTTTGGAGTTTACTGTGACAACTCTGAAACTTGTATGATGACTCCAAAGCATTCTTGATGATTTTGAAGCTTTCTTGATTAACTCTGAAGTACACCTATCGATTCTGAAACATGCTGTGAGGACTCCGAAGCTTGTCTTGGGCTTTCTCCTCAGCTTTCCAATTAACTCTGAAGCTTGCTGTTAACTCTCCAAAGCTTATATGTTTATTCCAAACCATATTTGTAATGACTCCAAAGTGTTCCATTTTACTCTATAGCTTTCTATGAAGACTTTGACGCTTATTTTGAATATCCCTGAGCCATACTATGATAATTTTTGAAGCTTTGACCATTTTACTCCAAAGATCATTGTGACAACTCTGAAGTAGTGCAATTTGCTCCGAAACATGTTGAGATGACTCCGAAGATGCTTCTGTTAGCTCTGAAGCATGTCTTCAAAACTTTAAAAAATTTGTTTTCTTGATTTAAGTATATGTAAAATTTATATACTTAATTTTAAAGGAACATTTACTTTATGTCTTTCTTTTATCATTACGAAGGTTATTCTCATGTTGAGTATGAGTTAATATTTCTGCAACATACTTGAGAACAGATTATTAGTGCCTTAATGTTTTACTTATATCTTTACTCATCATCAAAATATGGTTAAGAATGTTCGTTATCAAAATGATGATATGCCTTTCAAAACTTGTCTAATAATAAAATTAAGCAACTTATTTTATAGATATTTCAGAAAAATTTCTATTGACTAAATTAGTGCAGCTCCCCCTGAATTTGTGCATTGTATTTTAACTATATGTCATAGAAGTTTTCATTTACATGCACCTATCATTTTAGTTTATATCACATTATCACTTTTTCTTTCCCTTTTTGTCATAATCAAAAATGTGGAAACAAGCAATAATAAGTCAAAGAAAAGATGCATATATGTATATAAATATATTGAACTTTTCAAAATTTTAGATACAATTTTAGATACATCAAAAAAAAATTACATCAAAGAGAAAAAATGTTAAAATGTAGTAGGTTTATTTGGGTGGTTTGGGTTTTCTCTGGTGCGTCTTGAGAAAGACATCTTGAAGAGGTGACTTAGGTTTAGAATAAGATGATTTGGGAGAGGGCTAGGATGTTCTAGCCCTTTTTGGTGGAGGAGGTTGAATGAAAAATGGATCTTTTAGAACTGCCACAGGAGGTTCATGTGTATAAGTTGTAGTTCCACAATTGTGAACATAGAAGAAAACTATTCTTTCTTGAAACTTTGGATCCAACAGCTCAAGAAATGCTACAGGAGTCCCTTTTAAGAGAGCCTCTATGTTTGCATTCATCCTAGTTATGTACTCGTAATAGTTACAGGGTTATTATTTCAAAAGGATCCTTTTAGTATTCTTTGGGAGGTATAATTCTAGGCTTCCGTTTTGGTTTTGAAGTGGATTGTTGAAATCAAGAAGGTGATGGTTTTGGTATTGGGATAGCAGGTGGCTTTTTGGTTTTGGTAGTGGAAGAAGGTGGTTTTCTGGGATTTTTAGTTTTGGAATAAGGTGATTTTCTGGGATTTTTGGTTTTGAAAGAAGGTGAGGAAGGTGGTGGAAGAGGTTGATGCCATGGTGGTGGTTGTATCTGCCTTATCTTTTCTTGGATAGAAGGATCATTCATCTGAGGATATGGGAGAGGTAGATTATCAACAGTGGCCTCCAAGTTGGCATTGTTGTATAAATTGAATTCTTCCATAGTGAGAATAAAGAATTCATAAGGACCTGAGGAAGATGGAAACTCTTTTATAAGAAATTTTGACATTGGAAGAATTTTAAGAAGTTTCTCAGAGTAATCTTGAAGAATTGACTCTCTATTAGGAATGTGAATTTTGTGATTCTTTGGAGTCAATGGAGCATCAGAAAGAAGTAGAATCCTATGAAGAATTTTTGGATCCTCAAGTTCAAATAATGGATATTCTTGAGGGTCTATATGGATATTTTGAGAAATAAACATTCTAACAACTTCGGAATTGATTGCTAACTTAATCCTAAACTCTAATTCTGTCATTCTGATTGGATTGGATATACAAAGGAGAAAATTAGGATTATAAGTAACAATTGTTCTTTGAGAAGTATGTGGAGGACTTTGTGGTGGAGAGGGAGGATATAACCCTTCTGGAGGAGGTCTGAAATTTGGTGGCATGTGTAGAGGGTTGTCCCACTCTTGTGGAATTTTCTTAATTCTTTTAGGGAATACTATTCCTACTCTGATGAATTCCATCCACTTATACATGCCATAGATGGGTGGTCCTAGTTTATGTATGAAATATGTTCTAGAAAGAGGAACAATGATGGGATATTTTCCATGTCAAACAATGGCTCTATGAGGATTGAAAAGATAATCCTCTGGCAATGGTGGATTTGATGATGATGCCTATGTTGGAGAAGGTTGACTCTCAGGTTGAGCAACCTCTAGAATAATAGATGATGATGATGGATGAGGAGGTGAAGGTGAAGACATCACTGTTATTAGTGAGTTATTTCGAACTGGTGATGAGTGATGTGGAGGTGATGGAAAGTGAGTTTGAGGTGGAGTGAAATGGGAATGATAGGTTTGACCTTTGAATGATTCTACTAGAGCTTGTAGAAAATCAAGTCCCTGGTCAATCTTATCAGCCCTTAGGATCATAGATGACATGGTAGTTGAAAGATTATGATCCATTCTATTCATTTAGAGGGCTAAGGTTTGCAAAAAGTGTTCAATCATGAATAATTTGTCCTCTAGGTGCTGTGGGATTTGTTGTGAAGTGGAAATTGATGAGGTGGATGGTTGATCAATATAAGTGGTTTTAATGGGTGAAGGGGATCTGATGGGAGTGTATGATGGCATGTCTACTGCTGTTGTTTCTTCATGTACTTTCTCTCTCAAAATTTCTTCTACAATATCTTCTATGTCTATTCTTTGTTCCTCTCTTGGATCTTTTTCTATTCTCTCAATTTCTGTTTGTCCTTCTTTGCTGGAGACTTCCTCTCTTGTTTCTACTAGTGGACTTATGAAGTCCTATCTTTCAGTTCTTTCTTCTTCTTCATGTGAGAAGAGTTCTTGCCTTTGTTCAACAGTCTATTCTGTAACAACTCATCTTTCTGGACTTCCATCAAGTCTAGATCCTTTCAATTGATTTGCTCTTCTTGGTCTTTCAGAGATCCAACCCTTTGCAGTTTTCTGAAAGCCCATTCTTTTCAAAGCTTTCACATCCAATTTTTCTATGTTTCTTGGAAGCTCTTCATCCTCATTTGAGATATCTATTCCTGCTTCCTTGATCAGCTTCGTCAAAGCCATTCCATAAGGTAAAGGAAACCTTGTGGTGCTTTTTATCAAGTGAATGGATCTATCATCAGTCTAGCTAGATTTAGTTTTCTTCTATTCTTCAATGCCTATATGATTCTGGCATCTTTCTCAAATACATCACCAATGGCTCCTCTTCTAGGATATACATTGATCATAACAATGAGATATGCTAGTTTGAGATTTACATTCAAATAACTAACATGCAGATAATTCTCCTTTTCATCTATCTCAGTTTCTGCTAAATCTGAGAATATCATTGCTCTAGAAGGCCACAATCTCTTCTTCTTCTTCTTCAAAGAGATTGAAATAGTTCATTAAACTCTCTATGGATAGTTCAATTTCTGTTTCTCCTATCCACAAGTTTTCTATTCTAGTATTGAGATTACAGATCAGTGCCCTTACTAGTCTTGGATACAAACTATCTTTGTAACTCACATAAGCATTTCAGCCTTGGTAACTTAACCATTCAGACACTTCTCATTCCATACCAAAGGCTCCAAAATTGAATATTTTCCCTTTGATTATCCTCTTATCCTCATATCTTTTTATGAATCTAGAATAATTAAATGAACAATTAAAAAAGATTACCTCAAGTGTATCAGCTTCTCGTCTTGCCTTTTTGGATCCTTTTCTCTATGGAGATTCATCTCTTTCCTTTCTCTTACTTTTAGCTCCTTTTATTCTTGCCATTTCTATAGAGAATTCTAGGTTTTGGAAAGGAAATGAGATTTCTAGAAGAGATGTCGAAGAAGTCAAGAAGGGAGATGGAGAGTTGATACTTAGATTTGAAAATAGTGGGAAGATGGACAGTCTTCTCTGAAATGGGGGTTTTGAGAGTTCAAAGAAGAAGGGTTTAGGTTTTTGGAGAGGTTTCAAATGAATTTTTGCTTTTAGATTTGGTTTAAAAAGTTCCCTGAAATACTAAAGCGTTTTGGCTTTGGATGCTCCAAAAGAGATCCTTCGAAGGCAATGGTTTAATTTGGAGTTTTAGATATTCCAAAACATGTCTTCAAAGGCTTTTTTTGATCTTTAGATGCTTTTGTTTGGGCCTTTGGAGACTTTTGTTTAGGGCTTCAGAGATTCCGAAGTCCAAAATCTAACTTAACTTTGAAACCTTGTAAAATAGATTTTATGCATAAATAAGAACATAATGGCTAATTTGTTTGATAAATTAAGTTTTTTATGCATTAGGATCTAGAATGCCTAGTTCTCTTCTTATCATGTTAAATCTTTCGTCTGGTAATAGTTTTGTGAAAATATTTGTTAGCTAGTTTTTTGTTGGACCAAATTCTAAGCTAATGTCATAGTTTTAACATTGTCCCTAATAAAATGATGCTTAATTTTTATATGCTTAGTTTTAGAACGTAGAACTGGATTCTTTGTTAGATTTATAGCACCAGTGTTGTCACATCTGATAGGTATATCAACAATGTTAAGACCAAACTCTTTTAATTATTGTTTCACCCATAGGATCTGTGCACAATAGCTGCCTGCTGCTATATATTTAGCCTCAGTAGTTGATAATGCAATTGATGTTTGCTTCTTAGAAAACATGAGATAATCATGCTTCCTAGAAATTAGCAAGATCCTAAGGTACTCTTTCTATCTACTTTATATCCAGCAAAATCTACATCTAATTAACCTATTAAATTAAAATCTAAACCTTTTGGATATCATAATCCAATATTAGGTGTATCTAAAAGATATTTAAATTTTTTTTATAGCAATAACATATGACTCTTTTGGTTCTGATTGAAATCTAGCATACATGCATATACTAAACATTATGTCAAGTCTACTAGTAGTTAAATATAGTAGAGATCCTATCATGCTTCTATAAAGTTTTTGGCAAATAAACTTACCTTTTTCATCATTGTCCATTTTTATTAAAGTACTCATTGGCGTCCTATATCTTTTTCCATCTTCAATGTTGAATTTCTTTAGCAGTTCTTTTGTGTATTTGGCTTGGTGAATGGAGATT
Source organism: Pouteria campechiana (assembly GCA_036873735.1). Taxonomy (NCBI): domain Eukaryota; kingdom Viridiplantae; phylum Streptophyta; class Magnoliopsida; order Ericales; family Sapotaceae; genus Pouteria; species Pouteria campechiana. The sequence goes on from JAYJMB010000482.1 coordinate 17,601, forward strand.
CTTTCTTACATCTACTTAATTTGCAGTCCCAAGAAGAAATTGAGTTCACCCATTAAACTCATTTCAAATTCTCCCTACATTGTCTTACAAAATTCTTTGCAAAGATTTTCATTAGTTGCACCAAATACTATATCATCAATATATACTTGAACTATAAGAATATATTTTATTGCATGCTTAATGAAGAGAGTAGTATCAACTTTGCCTCTTAAAAAATCTTTCTCAATGGAAAATTTGCTTAACCTTTCATACAAAGCTTTAGGAGCCTGTTTTAAACCATAAAGGGCTTTCTTAAGTTTGAATACATGATCTGGGTTATGAGGATCTTCAAACCTAGGTGGTTGTT
>JAYJMB010000483.1:0-17945 GCA_036873735.1 Pouteria campechiana
TTGCCATTCCCTGTGGGATCGACCCTTGCATAAGCACACTAGACTACACATCGACCGTGCACTTGCGAGGTATTAAAACCTGAGCCATCAAGTTTTTGGCCATCACTCTTGGAGTGCCAAACTTGGAAAAATCCCTATCCTTCAAAAATCCCAACATAAGAATAGCATCATTAGTCTTAGTGGTCATAACTTCAATCCACTTGGACACATAATCCACAGTAAGAAAAATATATAGGTTTCCATTGGATGATGGGAATGGACCTATGAAATCAATGCCCAACACATCAAAAAGTTCAATAACAAGGTTACCTGTAAGTGAAATCTCATCTCTCTTTCCCATGTTTCCTATTCTCTGGCATCTGTAACACATAGCACAAAAAGCATGAGTATCCTTAAAAATTGTTGGCTAATAAAATCTAGATTGAAAGACTTTGAGAGCAGTTTTCTTCCCTTCAAAATGCCCTCCACAACTAAATGTGTGGCAATGTCTCAAAATACTCCACTACTCATCTTCCAGAATGCAATGCCTAATGATTTGGTTTGGGCATATTTTGAACAAGATTGGGTCATCCAAAAAATAATGTCTTGTCATTGATAGCAACTTTCTTCTTCCCTATGAATTTAACAGAGGATTAAAAATTCCCTTAACCAAATAATTTACAATGTCAGCATACCAAGGTTAACTCCCCTTCATTGAATATAATTGCTCATCAGGAAAGATCTCTTTGATAGGAATATTTTTCTCTCCTCTTTCTTGCTCAAAGTCAGTTCCTTCTACCAGTCTAGATAGATGATCTATTACAACATTCTCACACCGCTTCTTATCCTTGATTGTCAAATCAAACTCTTGCAACAATAAAATCCACTTGATCAACCTAGGCTTGGCATCTTTTTTTGTTAGCAAATATCTCAATGCAACATGATCTAAATAAACAATTACCTTTGAATCAATCAAGTAAGAGCAAAATTTTTCCAAAGCAAACACAATAGCAAGCAATTCTTTTTTAGTAGTAGAATAGTTCAATTGTGCTTCATTTAGAGTCCCACTTAGATAATGAATAATATGAGGTAACTTGTGTACTCTTTGTCCTAGGACAACACCAACAGTAAAGTCTGATACATCACACATGAGTTCAAATGGAAGAGACCAATCAAGAACTACTGGAATAGGAGCCGTTGTCAATTTTTCTTTCAGAGTATTGAAGGCTATAAGGCACACCTCATCAAAATAGAAAGTTACATCCTTAGCTAGCAAGTTACAAAGTGGTCTAGAAATTTTTGAGAAATCTTTAATAAACCATCGGTAAAGACCTGCATGACCAAGAAAGCTTCTAACTCCCTTGATTGAAATTGATGGTGGCAACTTTGCAATCAATTCAATTTTTGCCTTATCTACCTTGATGCCTTTACTTGATATAATATGCCCAAGCACAATTCCCTACTTCACTAAAAAGTGGTACTTCTCCTAACTTAGTGTTAAATTCATTTCCATACATCTTCTAAGTACCAATCGTAAGTTATTAAGGCAATTATCAAATGAGTCTCCAAAAATAGAAAAATCATCCATAAACACCTCAATAAACATTTCAATCATGTTAGAAAACATGGACATCATACACGTTTGAAAAGTTCCGGGGGCATTGCACAAACCAAACGACATCCTTTGATGTGCAAAAGTTCCGAATGAGCAGGTAAAAGTGGTTTTCTCCTGATCTTTTGGAGTAATTGGAACTTGATTATAAATAGAAAAACCATCCAAAAAATCAGTAGTAAACATGACCTACTAACCTTTCAAGCATTTGATTAATGAAAGGAAGGGGAAAATGATCCTTTCTTGTGGCTGCATTGAGTTTCCTGTAGTTAATGCACATTTGCCACCCTGTAGTCATTTGCATTGTCACCAATTCATCATTGTCATTTTTTACAATAGAAATACCAAACTTCTTTGGAACCATATGCATTGGACTTACCCATTTGCTATCAGAGATTGGATAGATAATACCTAAATCTAATAATTTGATCACCTCTACTCTCATAGCTTCCTTCATATGTGGGTTAAGTCTCCTCTAAGCTTCTTTGGAAGTCTTTACATCATTTTCCAACAAAATTTTGTGCATGCACATAGTGGGGCTAATTCACTTGATGTCTACTAAGGTCCACCCTATATCTCCTTTGTGCTCTTTCAACACATTCATCTGCTTAAGTTCTTCATCAGTAGATAAGTCAAAAGTAATAATCATTAGAGGAGTATTGTTTTCACTATGAAATAGATACTTTAAGTTCTTACTTTAAGTTCTAAGGTAATTATTTTGATTCCAATTGGGGTGATGTGACAGATGATTGTTTTGCTTTTGGTTTCATATGTGACAACCCTTCATTGGAAACTTCTCCTTCTTTGACTTGTTTTGCTCTATCAAGTTCAGCTTTCAAATTCATCATCTTTTCATCCTCCTCCAGTCCATCTACAATGAGCACCAATTCTAGCCTATCAGTTGTCTTGTCCTGTACAAAATTTGATAAAATAATTGAGTCCAATTCATCAACTTGAAAATATCCACTAGGATGTGAAGGTGGTGATAAGGAATTATAAATAGAAATTTTCACAATTTCATCTAAGATGGCCATCTTCAACTTCCCATTCTACACATCTATGATTGTCTTAGTGGTTGCCATGAAAGGGCATCCTAAAAGAATAGGCACTTCTCTTTCTAGTATCATTTGTCTTTCCATGTCAAGCACAACAAAGTCTGCAGAAATAATCATTTTATCAATCTGCACATGAATGTCCTTTACAATGCCTCTAGGATAATTAACTAATCTATCTGCAAGTTGTGGAGACATTGTAGAGGGTTTCAATTCTCCCAATCCAAGTTGTAAATAAATATAATAATGCATCAAAATAATGCTTGCACCTAAGTCTATCATTGCCTTTACCTTGTTTGTTCCTCCAACAATGATTGAGATATTGAAACTACTTGGACCCTTGAGTTTTGGGGGAAGGTTTGTCTATAAAACCGCACTGGTGTTTGCTTGGAAACTATAACGCCAGTGCACGGCATCAAGTTTTGTAGTATAGTGGTGAGAAGGTTATCGTATCCATAAGGATTGGTGATTTTAATTAGTTACTAGCTATTGCAATGCATAATCCCATATTTATCTAAAAAATCAAATAATAAAAATTTATTAAGAACTAAAAAAGGGTAGGATTTTGTTGGAAAGGAATCAAGGTAAAGAGGCTCTAGAGGATTGACTTCACTTGTGTTTCGATCATGGGTTCATCAACTTATTATGCATTGAGTAGTTTCATTGATTTATTGACTAAGAATCCAAATGCGCTTAACCTCCTCTCATGAGTGACAGGCTAAATATCTATTATCAATATTCCAACTTCAACATTCCTATAAAAATTGGAATATTAAGAATGCATTAAAATAAATAATTCCTTTTAAATAATCTCACGTAACCTAGAAGCTTTCCCAAGACATCCAGCATTACATATCATGATGTTGAGATCTCATTTAGAATTTCTATTCCAAGTGCCAAATCCAAAATGCAATATCATTCAATAAAGGGTCACTAAGGCATTAATCACACAACATCATAAATAAATCTCTAAAACATACTCAATAACATAACTCATTGATTAAACCATAACTTCAATATAAGATCCATCTCCCCTCTAGAAGGAGAGGTTTAGCCACTCATATTCAAATCAAAAGACATAGCATTACCATTCAACATTGTCTAAAATTTGATTACAGATTTTAATCCAAGTACAATTGAAGAATGAGAAGCAAACACTGAAAGAATTGAGAACGAAAATGAAAGCAAACTCTTCTCTTTTGGTTTTCCTTACTGAAAATAGGCTTGAAGCACATCTCTCTAGGAAATCATTTTTCTCTTCTCTTTCAAAGCTCCAATCCAACCTCCAAGCTACCTCAAGATAGCCAAGATGCTTCTCTAGGGCGAACTCTCTTTATTTTTATACTTCCCCCTTTCAAGTTTTGTCATTTTGCACCTTTTTCAAGCACTTATAGAAAATCCGAATCTTGTCCCTAGTTCTAATGCCATGACACAAAACATATGTTTCCCCAAAATTCATCATTGTGCCATGGCACAGTGCCGCGGTATTATTTTATTGTGCCACGGCACTATCCATTCCACCACATATGTATCTACTATTTTGACCATAACTTCTTCATTTCAACTCAAAATCATATGGTTCTTCTTAAATTGGTTAGATACTTTGAGTTCTACAATTTTCATGTTGAACATGTTTTACAAATCATCCTCTAAATATGTCAAAAATGGACCACAATTGATACCATTATCTGCACATCTAAAACTAGACCAAAGTCTGAGATAGGTATAGTATTTTAGATGTAACTTCCACATGTGAACTCTAAATCCAATTATTCTTGACTTTTTGGATGGATAACTTCAAGGTGTAAAACTCATATATTGACACTTTTGCTGATTTGGCCTCTAAATGTGCCAAAAATGTGTATCAAGTATACATATGTGCTGCTAATTTTAGTGCCGAGTCACTAAACACTGAAGTCCTATCCACCATTTCTTTGTATTTTCTTCACTTCATTGCATTTCTATGTTTTCTCTATTCTTCGTGAAGTTGTGTGCCTACAAACAAACATAAACATAACACATCAAATCAACTAAACATAACTCAAAAAGAAACTAAAAGCTATCTTGAAAAGGCATGATATAAGTGAATAATATTCACTTATCAACTGGCTGCCTCTGAAACTAGAACTTTCTCATGTGGCTCATATTCACGCTTCCTTGTGTTTAATTCCTTCAGAAATTTAGCATAAGCAGGCATATTCTTTATCATATCAAGCAAATGCAAATTGACATTAACCTTGGAAAGGATATCATAAATTTCAAAAAATGACTTATCAAATTTACCCTACTTCAGCCTTCTTGGAAAAGGGACAGGAGGATCATACGGTGGGGGTGCTTTGTAGTTGATAGGAGGTCAACTACTAGAAACACTACCTTCTTTGGATGCCCTTCCTCCTCGATATTTGTCTTGTCTTTCTCCATTCAAGCAAAAATAATTAAACTATCAGTTTCTTCTTCAACTTTATTATCAATTAACTTTTCACTCCTCAATATTGTTATTGCTTTTGCTTACTTAGGTTGGCTAGGCAACCTCCCAGGTTTGTGGCTCTGTACTGCTTCTGCAATTTGTCCTAACTGAGTTTCCATCTTTTTCATGGATGCCACCTCCATGTTATGGAACTTGGAATTAATGTTTTGGAATTTAATTGCATTATTCTAGAACTGGGTTTGTGTTGCGTGAATGAAACTCTACCTGGTCTCTTCAAGTGTAGGCTTCTTTGGTTGTAGTTGAAATGAAGTTCCAGCTTGAATCTGATTTCTTTCATTGTTCCAAGTGAAGTTATGATGATTTCTCCAACCAGGATTATAAGTTTTTGAGTAAGGGTCATTCTGTGGCCTCTAGTTGTAGACGTTCATTGCATTAGCTTACTCATCATCACCTACAAAATATTCATTTGAAGGGAAAACATTAGCTTAATGTCCTAAATTACCACAAAGAGAACAAATCTCTACTAGAGCAAGTTATGGTTGCTTCAAGTGCACCATCATAAAGGACATTGCCTTCATCTGCTTAGCCATCTCTGACATCCATATTGATAAATCAGAGTTAGAATTCACTTCATAAAGTCCCCTAGATTCTTCTCTTATACTTTTCTGTTGAGAATTTGCTCCCAACATCTCATATAGCTCATACATTTCTTCAGGAGTCTTTTCTCTTATGACTCCACTTGTAGAATTTTCAATCATAGCTTAGCATGGTTGTGTCCATCCATCATAGAAAAATTGGTTAAGCAACTCAAGTGGATATCTATGATGAGGGCATTGAACCAAAATTGCTTTAAACCTTTCCCATGCCTCATGGAAAGCTTCACCATCCAATTAAGAGAAAGTAGTTATTTTGCTTCTTAATTCAGCAGTTTTAACATGAAATTAAAATTTACCAATGAACTTATTATAAATTGCTTCCCATGTTGTTAATGAGCTAGGAGCTACTATCATAAACTATGTCTTGGTTGCATCTTTGAAAGTGTATGGAAAACATCTTATACGTAACTGATCCTCTATCAGCCCCTACAATGAAAATGTTTGGATGGTTGCATAGAAATCACACATGAAAGTCAATGGATCCTCTAAAGCTATCCAATGAAAAGATAGAAGCATATTAAAATGAATATGTTTCAAGTTATAATTTCTAGCATCCTCATCTAATACAATGCATAAAGGTGAAATCCCTATAGTAGGGCATGCAAACCCTTTCATTAATTATTGAACCTGTTGAGCTTGTTGTGCTTGTTGAGCCACTTAGTTTTTCATGTTGTTAGTCATGTGTACTTCTTCTCCTTTGATTAAAATCTCTGTTTCAATTTTCACTTTGTCAAAATGATCATTTAATGGAAACAGAGTTGGATTCAAAGATCTTCTTCCCTTCATTCACAATACTATAATGGAAAGAAGGAAACAATTAAAAATATACAAAAACAAAAAGAATGATTTATCTTAAGCAAATCAATTTGGAACCATTCCCTGGCAATAATGCCAAAAACTTGATGGTTCAAATTATAATTCCTGGTAAGTTTATGAATCTATAGCATTATAGTGTGCAATGCAAGGGTCGATCCCACAGAGAATGGTCAAATCGACTTAACTAATTTTAGTTACTGAACTGTCTTAGTCTTAAAGAGCATGTATTTATAACTTAATAAACATGAAATAATGTTTGGTATAATTTTAGAATTTCAAAAACTTAATGGAATGCAAGTAAATCTATGATTGAAAATAATACAGGGAGACTAACAAGATGCAAAGGTCTAGGGATATGATTTCACCACTAGATGATACCCCTTTGCTAATGGAATGTTGGGTTCAATGCCTCACTTGAGTTTGTTCTTTCAAAAGTAAGATTATTTCTGTTAGGTGTGCAGGTTTAAATCAAGTATTTTCACTCATTCCAATTACTTGTGGTGTGTATCATAATTTGGGTGAAAACCCATTAAACTTAAGAACATAAGAACCAAAATAGTATGGTTTAGCATATTGTATCTACTTTAACCATCTATCCTTTTCATGCAAGGGAGCTAATGGTTTAGCATATGGGGTATACCTTAACCATGCTTGAATAAATAATATAACTCATAATATTGGTGATCAAGCAATAAATAAATTAAATCATTACAAACAACATCATGAATTAAATGAGATCATATAGTCATTCATAACCAATAATCCATAACAAAGAGTATCAAAAAGGGTTACATCTTCATCCTAGAAAATGAGATTTAGTTCATAAGAGAAACCAAAACAACTCCCTTAGACAGGATGATCATGATGAAGAACATCTTCTCTTCTCTTGCTTACTTGTAATCTCCCCTTCTTCTCCACAAAAAAACTTCAAGAATTAGCCCTAAAACCTTCAGAAAGAACTCTCAATACAGAAGTGAAAGCTACCATGGAAAACCCTAACTTCCCTGCTTAAAAACCCATTAGCTATGCACTAAAAAATATTGCTAAAATTATGGGCATGCTGATGGTGTCGGCTTGCTATCTAGCAAGTGGTGGTTGAAGATCCTGGCATCAGCGGTGCTAGGTGGGGGTCGGGGGTGCTGGCTTGGCTTTTTGTGATGCAACTTGATTTTTAGCTCCTTGCAGCTATCTTCTTTTCCATCCTTCAAGCTTTATCTTTTCGTTCCATTTTATCTTCTTTTCCATTTTCAAAATACCTAGAAAATCCAACAAATAAGTATGAAATTCATCTAAAAGATACAAGGATTTGCAAATAACTAAGCTTAAAAATAGATGATGTAAGTGAATGAAATTCACTCATCAATTATCATTATTGCCTATGACATCCAGCCTTCATTGCAACTCAAGGATTTCAAATTTGCCATCTCCATCCTAATGAGGGACTCATGTGTACTGTTGCCTTAGACACTATCATGATGGTTTTTCATAGCTAACCACCAACTCATTGGTTATACAATGATGGTTTTCATGAGCTTACCACCAACTCACTATACACTGGTGGTTTTCACAAGCTTACCACCAACTCATTTGTAGACGTTATTAGACCAAGCTCAAACATATTTATATCACTCATATAATTGTTCATCAGCATCATATTTATGCTATCAAAGTATGCTCATTTCACATCATTCGTTAGCAACTATAATCAATTCAACATGTATGCCATTTAACATAAATCATACTTATCTCATTCCAGAATCATGAACAAATCATAATTACTTATTGCCATATAACTAAACCACATAAATCATGAACACTCTATATTTCATTCCACAGAATATATTAACAATCCTTCATTAATTCAATACATGAGCAACTCAACTCATGACAATACTATGCAATCCACACATTTAACTGTACATCTATATACAAGCTTATATATATCGAAAATCAACATTCCTTTTTCATGGATACCTTATGCATCATACTAACATTTTCACATTAATTCATAGTATCATGCCCTAATCACAACATTTCAAATTATCATGACAATATAGTATGCATTTATACCCCAATGCATACATTCACATTACAAGCATATTCATATTCATCACAAGTAATAACATTCTTTCACATATTCATATTCTTCACAATTTAACTCATTATTTCAATATAACCATAGCAATTCATTTTTACTACAACACACGTTTCATCAACTTACTTATGACCCGAACTCACCATATCATTAGATTCATCTTTTAAAACCCTTGAACTAACATTCTTCCATGTTCTCCTGGGTTTACCAACTTGTACTAGCATGTCAATTTCTATTCCTTCCAACAACCTTTGCCTTCATGGTTTTAGGCACATCTCTCAAATTGAACTTATCACATAGATAAGTTAATGGGCTCTAATACCATCTGTAATGCCCCACACCCTATGCATTTTCACCATGCCACATCAGGAACGATGCATGACGCTACCACTTCCCTTATACTTAAGGGAAGTCATCTCATAATCTCACCATTTCCTGCTTTTTAAGGGAAATTCTACCAAATTTTTGGCAGAGTCTACCTTATATTATGGGCATTCAAACTTGATATACATTTATGAATCATATAGAATTTACATATAACAAAAATAAAAAATCAACATATTAACCATAAACTCACAAAACTATTCCCACTTACCCACAGCCCAAAATCTACTATGCCCCATGATGGCAATAACATACTCTAGTTTAATATCAAATACATTTATCACTAAACATGTCATTATGTTATACTATACGTCATATGAATTCTTTAAATTACAATCATATAATTGCATTATGAATTACAATTAAACACCAATATATAATGAGATTCCAATACCAACGTACTATCATACCACAAGAATAGGTCTTCTAGCCTTGCTTACCATTCCCAATCCACAGTTGGAATTCTTTATCTAACTTGTCAGCTAAAAATAACATAGGCAGGCATGAGGAAGAGCAAACTCAGTAAGTAGGCATAATAGAAAATAATAATAAAATAATCATATGTTCATAATCACATGATCTACTATATCATAAGCTAGGTAGGTAATCTATCTCAAACAGTATCATTCTGGCACAACATAACTAAATCACTTCATGTCACTCTGAGCGCATCACATCTATGCCCTTCAATCACCATGTATTCACTTATATCATTACTTTGGACTCCTCATATATATACTATTGTACCTGTGCTATTCATGCACCACATATCAATTCATGTCATGCAGGCATCCACATAGGCAATTTATATACCCTATCATCATCTTTTAATGAATAAAATACCATGGAATGCTTACCATTCCATTAATACATACCTTTATTCAATTCCCAAATAATGACTCCTGAGATATTCTCTACCCTACTATTCTTGCATAATAATAACAAGATCTTTGAGTCATAACTAGCCTCCACAATTTCCTTATTGTATATATCTATTACAATCACCATTCATGGGATTTCCAAAATCCCCATCCATATATATATACTCGAAGTAATTGAATATAAACAATGGGATAATCTCTATCCCCTTTCAACAATATATTCCAAAGATAGCTTACTTATCTTGAGTGAATCATTATACAATCCTCAATCTTCATACATTTTCATCCTTCTCAGATCATCCTATATAGAGCTGTTGGTCCCAAAGGTTAGGCAAATACCCAAGAGAGAAGGGGTGAATTAGGTACTTTAAAAATTATTGCTCAACCCCTTTAGGATTAATCATCCCTCTAGCAATCAATCATTTAATCAACAAGTGAAAAAATAAATAAGTGTAATGACACGCCCTCCCGGGGCCGTTACTCTCTTTTACATGATAAATCCACTATAATTTACACAAAAATTATAGTGGATTTAAAACACTCCATAATCTACTATAAATAAGAATTTAAAACACTCCATAATTCCTCTATTCATCCATACAACACCCCTAACTTCACAGGTTCCTCCCAACACTTGTATCAGACCATGATGGCATTACACCCTAGGAGAGATATATCTTACTATCATCATATTGTACATTATCTACTAGACATGCCAATACTTCAGTTTATACATCCTTTGAATTCTTTAAACTATAATTAAACTGTTACATTATGAATTACAATTACATACTAATACAAAATGGGATTCCAATTCCATTATACAATCATACTATCCAAAGATCTTCAGTTTATCTCTCATACATCCTTTGTTTGACCTGTCAACTAAAAAATTTAAGAAAGGAAGCCTGAGTCTAGGCAACTCAATAAGTAGGCACAATTAATAAACAATAATAATAAATCATGATTAATACACATGTTCTAACCTAGAGCATGAATCAAAATAACACAATCTAAGTATATACAGGAGGATCAACTCCTCCTCAATCTAATATAATACCCTACGCCCTTTAGGCATATACAATCACAACCATAACTACAAGATACTTCCATCTCATTTTGAGATGGATAATACAAAAATGAACATACCATGAGGCTCAAACCCTCATACTATCTGTACACATTCCTATTAATAAAACCCAGGGATATCATCCATCCCCTCTATTTTATATATTCTTATCACAAAATTGGAATATTCCCTATCCTTTCATGTAGAAGACATCCATACACAAGGATGAGCATAACATAAGGTACTTTATAATCCCTCAATTATTTCAATCCAAGGGATATTCTCTATCCCTTTATATATATGCATACATCCTATTTGTGGGATAATTCATACCCCATGTTCGTTCCAGGAATGTATGTTTTGGATGAGGGATTGTGTATATCCCATGTTGGGGAGGCTCCTTGTAAGGATGCTTTAGGGGCCAAAGCAGACAATAACTTCCACTACGTACTCTGATGTTCTAGGAGAGGCACCTTTGATGTGATATCCCACATCACCTGGATGAGGGAGGGAGTCCTGGGCTAATTATGTGAGGCTCAGTTGTAAATGTATCACCCATTTTAGATGGGTGAAGGATGGGCCCTAGGAAGCTGGTGAGGTCCTATTAAGGCTGCACTATGCTCTAGAAGGGACAAACTCGTGAGTCTGATGGGGTTCCTGGCAAGGATACACTAGGCAAAGTGGACAATATATGCTGGAGCGCCAGGTCATTACAGTTGGCATCAGAGCCAACTCCCAACAGTTTGCAAGGGTATGTGCCATGAGGACATGGCAACCCCGAGGAGGGGTGGATGTGATATCCCACATCGCCTAGGTAAGGGAGGGAGTCCTAGTTAAATATGTGAAGCTTGGTTACAAAGGTATCACCCATTTTGAGTGGGTGAAGGACGGGCCCTTGGGAGCTGGTGAGGTTCTTGTTAAGGATGCACTATGCTCCGGAAGGGACAAACCCGTGAGTCCGGTGAGGTTCCTGGTAGGGATGCACTGAGCAAAGCACATAATATATGCTAGAGCACCGGGTCATTACAATAAGACACAATGATTTTTATAGTGGTTTGAGTAAATACTCTAATCCACTCTTCTAAGAACACTTTTCTCTTAGTGTTATGGGTTCTACTATTCCTAATAGTAGAAATATGACAGTGCTTCTAGCACTCTTCTAGATTCTAGCCCTAAGGAGCATGAACAGTGCTCCCAACACTCTTATAGATTCTAGCTCTAGAGGGCGTATTCATAGTGCACCCAGCACTTAGCTCTAGGGGGCTTGAATAAACAGCTCTTGTTTGCACTCAAACAATTACATCTCTTCTTGAGTCTAGTCTCAACCACTAGCTCAAGGAATTTACAAAGAATAAATATCAAAAGTTTAAGTAAAAGGGGAAGGTTTCTGAAAATTGAATACAGAAGTAAATGATCTTCCTAATGGTGGTCGACAGCCTTCAAAGAGAGTTGAGGAAGGTTTGAATGCAAGGCTCTTGACTCTTGAAGGATTGCAGAAGGTTTAGCTCAGATCAATAAATGCTCTTAAGAGGATTTTGAATGATTTTCTCAATACTTGGTTGCTTCCTCCAGCTCCAATGATGCTTCATTTATAGCTTCTTTGAATTCCAATCATTGGTGGTAGGTGAGCTCCATGAATGATAGAAAACCGTTCTGATTGGCATATTTTGAATTCTCTAACTTCTGCTTAATCCTTGTATGTTGAAATACTTAGAGCACTGACCTTGACAAAGATGATTTTTGGTTTCTTAATAAGCTCTGATTGAGGTTTTGCTATAATGGCTGACTTTTTCATCAATATGGAAAGATCATTATTGATGTTAAGCAAAGACCAATGATTCATCTTGACTGATTCTTATCTTTTACTTATGACAGATGAAGTATTTGTCTGGTTATTCATAAGACAAAGTTTCTTCATTTTCTATTTTTTCTTTTGTAAGTAACAGACGAATCATCCTTTCTAGTGCTGGCAAATGAATCATCTTTTTTAGTGCTTTGTCTTGTTGTTTGTCTATTGAATTGTAGAAGCATGGATATCTTCTTTCTTTAGCACTTTGTCTTTTGAGTTATCTGTTGTAAGTAACAGATGGAGTGTTGGAGTATAGAAGGATTTCCTTCATTACTTTATCTGATGGGTTGTTTGTTATAAGTGACAAACTAAGCTTTAAGGCACAAATGAATATTTTTCTTGGATTTGTCTGTTAGGTTATCTGTTGAGTTTAGCTTTGAACAGACAAAACTCTATTGCTCCACCAAACAAACTTTTTTGCTCTATCATACGATCCTTATTTCTCTACTTTGTTTGTTGACAATAGATGATCATTAGCTTACTTATGATAGACGAAGTCTTTGTTCTAATATACAATCCTTACTTCTTTACTTTATCTATTTACAGTAGACAATCATTGGCTTAATTATGGCTTGCTTATGATGGATGAAGTCTGTTGTATGAATACTATTTTTCACTCATCAGATATAATCTTCCACTTTGATAGATGAATGAAAACAGCCAAATCCTTCATGCTTTCTCTATTACGGCACTTCATCTTTTGCTTCTTTATTCGCACAAGCCTTAATGCCATGTAATGTCTTCTATGCTCTTTTTTCTCAAGACCTGCAACTTGATTCTATATACTAAAATCTTAGCAATAACCATTAGTATATAATCTTTAAATTAAGTTTTGTTTATCATCAAAATCATGCATTTATATCAACAAGAGCAACAATCCTATTACTTACAAGACAATTTCACTATGGAATATCAAGCCTAATACTTATTCCTTTTTCACATTTCTAATTAAATGAGGTTATCAAACCTTCATTCATTTTTGAACCTGTCTACCTTTCAAGTGCAAGGCTATCTTTAGAGTGCAACATTGTACTTTAACATTACTAATCATTCCTCTAGGCATATAATTCAATAGATAAATGATCTAATGCCTCATGGGCATTCATTAAGTGTAATTTGTTCTATAACATGGATTTAGTAATTTTCATTCTCAAATACACATCATGATTCATAGCATAATCAACATCAAATTTACCTTAATAACATGCTCATCATGCTTATAACTCAATTAAACCAAGCATAATTGTATTTTTATGCAAAACCCTTATTTTCGCTATGCATAATTAGCAATTCACATCAAGGACTTATACATGATCATATTTAATCAACTTTAAATCATACCACAATCATTGTAATCAAGTTACTAAGCAAATTTCCTTGTCAATCATATCATTTCATACCAATTTTTCCCCTAGGGTTACTGTTCACGGATGGGGTTAATGCATAATCATGATTTTCTAAATTTATATCATGCGAAAATCATCACAAGGCATGCTTTACTTGTTTTCCCCATGGTTTAACACCCAAAACCCTAATCATGCCAAATCATTTATTCTTATGCTCAAATCATTCCAAACATGTTACGAATCATATATTGATAACTTTCCCATCAAATTTAACACAAAACCCATGTAAATCTCACCGTTTCACTATTTACAAAATGGGTTCCAAACCCTAGCAAGGAAAAAACATCAAATCGAGTGGAAGCAAATGAACTTACCTCAAATTCATATGTGGCTTCCATCTCCAAGCAAGAATCCGGCTTCAAATCCTCATGAACTCCCCATAAGTTCTAGAAAACTCAAGAGCTCATCTTCTTCCATTAGTGTCATAATAGGTTTTTAGGATTTTGGGTTCATGAATGATTGATTGAACTCTTAAACTCATATTTTCCCAACAAAATCAAGCTAAATAGGGTTTAGGATCAAGGGTTTGGGCATGTGGTTGAATGAAAAATAGAATAGAGAAGAAATGAAATGGAACTTGCAAAAAAAGAATGGTCGAGCACATTTATTTGACACCGGCACTGCCAACACCAGAATCTGGCACCATGGCACCCACCGGTCTGCCCACAGCCTTGCTCTCATCTAATCCAGTGCCAATTTGCTAGCTCATTTTTTTTGAAAATTTCTCCTATTTTTCTCCATATTTTGGCCATATTTTTAAACCATACTATTTTCATATAAATTCTAACATTACAATACATATTTTTAATCTTCTTTTTATGTATTATCAAAATGTAAAATTTTCCTCATATAAATCTAAATCATGTCCAATTACTTTATTTCATAAAATATAACCACTTTAGTTCATTTTCAATCACATTAATGCTAAAGCCCAAATTTTAACATCTTAGGTGTTAAAATAATTTAGGAAATGGAAAGAACCATAATGAGTGAGAGTAAATTATCTAAAATGTTTTAGGGAGAAGTAGTTAACACAGCTTGCCATGTGCTAAACCAAGCTACCATTAGAGCAATTTTGAAGAAAACTCCTTATGGCTTTGGAAAGGAAGAAAACCCAACATCTTATATTTTCATTCCTTTGGTTGTTTGTGTTATGTATTGAACAATGGAAAGGATAACCTTGGGAAGTTTGATCTAAAAAATGATGAGACTATCTTCCTTGGTTAGTCTTCAAATAGTAGAGCATTTAGAGTTTTCAATAAGAAAACTTTTATTATAGAGGAGTTAGTGCATGTTAAGTTTAATGAAACTAGTTTAACCCTAAGAAAGGAGTCTAATAGTGAAGGAAATGAAGCCATAAAGAGAGAAGAAGTTGCAATTACAAAATCAAGGGGAAGAAGGCACTTCAAAGCATGAAGATAAGCAAGATTCAGATAGTGAGAGGAGGTAAGTGCAGGTTGTGTTCCCTATCAATCTCCTACTGATTTGAGGTTCATTAGTACCCATCCTAGAGATCAAGTCATAGGTGATATCTATGATGGGGTTAGGACAAGATAATCTATGCAGAACATTTGTGGTCATTATACCTTTATCTCTAACATAGAGCTCACTAGCATTGATCAAGTTCTAAATGATGAAAATTGGATCATTGCCATGCAAGAAGAGCTAAACCAATTTGAAAGAAATGAAGTGTTGAAATTGGTTCTAAGAAGTGAACATATAACTATAATCAAAACTAAGTGGGTTTTTAGAAATAAACTACATGAAAGTGGACTTATTGTTAGAAATAAGGCAAGGTTGGTTACTTGGGATATTTCCAAGAAGATGGAATTGACTTTAAAGAATCCTATGCCCCTGTAGCAAAATTAGAAGCCATTAGAATGTTACTTGCATTTGCATCTTATAGAAACTTTAGACTATTTTAAATGAATGAAAAAAGTACATTCTAAATGGATATTTAAATGAGGAGGTATATGTAGAGCAACATCCTAGTTTTGAATGTGATGATCAACCTAAAATGTATACAAACTCACCAAAGCATTGTATGGACTAAGGCAAACTCCAAGAGCTTAGTATGAAAGGTTGAGTAAATTTATAAGAGATCATCATTTCAGGAGAAGAAAAGTTGATATTACATTTTTCATCAAAGATTTTGGCATGGATATCTTAATAGTTCAAGGTTATATAGATGTTATTATATTTAGTGCTACTAATGAAACTCTATGTTAAGATTTTTCAAGAATTATGCAGGTTGAATTCGAAATGAGCATGGTGGGCGAGCTAAGTTACTTCCTTGGATTGCAAATCAATCAAAATGATGATGGAAACTACATCTGTCAATTCAAGTATACAAGAGACATGCTCAAGAAATTCAAGATGGAGGAAGTAAAGGCTACAAACACTCCTATGAGCACTTCAACAAGCTTGTAGATCAAAAGTTATATCGTAGTATGACTAGTTCACTTCTTTACTTAACTGCATCTAGGTATGATATTCTATTTAGTGTATGCTTATGGGCTAGATTTTAGTCTAGTCCAAGAGAGTCACACCTAACCATAGTTAAGTGAATCTTTAAGTATCAATACACTAAGTCTTGGGCTTTGTTATCCAACAAGAACTAGCTTTGAATTGATTGGATATTCAGATGTTGACTTTGAAGGATATAAAGTTGATAGGAGGAGCACTAGTAGAATATATCAGTTTCTAGGAAATAGTTTGGTTTCATGGTTTTCTAGGAAGTAAACTAGTATTGCCTTATCTACGAGAAAAGATAAATATATAACTACAGAAAGTTGTTGTGCACAATTACTTTGGATGAAACAATAACTTCTAGATTATGGTTTGATCCATAGGGATATACCTATAAGATGTAATAATACAAGTGTCATTTGCTTGACCAAAAATCTTCTTGTACCAGGCATATAGATATTAGGCATCACTTCATTAGAGATTAGGTAAAAAAGCATGACATATGTTTGGAATATATGCCTACAAATGCCCATCTTGTTGATATTTTTCTTAGTCATTACCATTAGAGACTTTATGTAATATAAGGAGAAAATTAGGATTGAGTGATATAAATGCATACGAATACACTCTACATTTTCTATCTGAAATCATGCTTCAAAATGTCAAAATTCTATCTGAAAGTCATCTCTGTGTCTAAAATCCTTCATATCATTCGAAATTATAATTTTAGACTATGCAAAACATAGTTATGTGTCTAAAATCCCTCATATCATCTGGAATGTTGACATTTTATTTCATACCATCTGAAATACCACAACCCTTACTGCATACAGTCTAAAACTCATCTTATCATCCAAAATCTCTAATTATTTATTTCATACTAACCAAACCATTCATATTCTGCATCTGAATTCCATTTCCAATGCTACAACCTTATTTTCTTTCTAAAATTAAATTCACATTCTCCTATTTTTAGCTGATACCTATTTATTGTCCTCGAACTTGTACTATCCAACATTGTTATCTTCCCACGCCTAGCCTATATTATCCCTACCCCAATCCTATATACTTCTATAGAAAAAGAAAAAGGATAAATCATGTCTGTGAGATGCAAGTTCGGAAGCAGAGAGAGCAAAAGTAGAAAATCTGATGACTTTAGTCCATCAAAGAAGAGTAGAATGAGTAATGAAGCAATATTCTTAGAATTTTTTAGTTTTGGCTTTAGAGAAAATGAGATTTATCTTTACAT
>JAYJMB010000484.1:0-17944 GCA_036873735.1 Pouteria campechiana
TTTGCTCTGACAATGATGTCCATTGGAATTTCTCAAACAACTTCCATGGCACCGGATGCCACAAAAGCAAGGGCCTCCGCTTCATCTTTATTTTCACTTGTTGATAGAGAGTCAAAGATAGATCCCAGCAATGAGTCTGGAGCAACGATTGAAGATGTGAAGGGCGATATTGAGTTTCAGCATGTCAGCTTCAGGTATCCTACGAGGCCAAATGTTCAAATATTCCGGGACCTTTGCTTGGCCATTCAATCAGGCAAGGTAATTCTCAAAAAATCAATTTACTTTTCAGGATTCCACTGCTGTTATGTCTTTTACTATGTGAAGTTATCCAACCTGCCCTCATGTTACATTGCTTTGAAAATGAATACATTGACTGCCAGGAGCTGACTATGATGCTTCCCAATCTTGATTTTCTTTCTCAGGCAATAGCACTGGTTGGAGAAAGTGGTAGCGGAAAATCGACTGTGATATCATTATTACAAAGGTTTTATGACCCCGATTCAGGTTCCATTCTGCTAGATGGAATGGAAATTCAGAAGTTCCAGCTGAGGTGGCTGAGGCAGCAAATGGGTCTTGCGAGTCAAGAGCCTGTGTTGTTCAATGACACAATTCAGGCCAATATTGCTTATGGGAAGGAAGGCAACGCAACAGAAGCAGAGATTCAAGCTGCAGCTGAGTTGGCAAATGCCCACAGATTCATAAGTGGTTTGCAAGAGGTACGAGGACAGTTGATCACATGGCTTTGCAATATTGAGTACTTTTATAGTTAGTTAGTCAAGGGCTAATTTTGTTGAAATTTTTAATGAAATTTGCATGGGTACAAGACAATAGTGGGAGACAGAGGCATACAGTTATCTGGTAGGCAGAAGCAACGTGTGGTGATTGCCTGTGCCATAGTGAAAGAGCCAAAGATCTTGCTGCTGGATGAGGCAACAAGTGCACTCGATGCCGAGTCAGAGCGAGTTGTTCAGGAGGCACTGGATAAAGTGATGGTGAACCGGACACAGTTGTAGCGGCACACAGGCTATCCACAATCAAAGGTGCTAATCTAATTGCCTTGGTGAAAGAAGGGGTCATCATTGAGAAAGGGAGGCACGAAGACCTGATCAGCATCCAGGATGGGACCTATGCCTCCTTAGTTGCGCTCCATAAACGGGCTTCTTAGTTGTGCTTGAGTTGCTAGTGCAGCTGTTGGTGAAGCATTGCCACGAGAGAAGAATATTTTGGAAGAGAATGGTGCACTCATGCACATAATTATCTCTAGGCCACAGTTCTATCTACCAAAAAAAATAGAAAGTTTCAGATCTTACATCTATTGTAATGCAGTTCTCTTACAAAGAAAAGTCATCTTTTTTCTGTCCGTTTTCCATTCCTCTTTTTGATTTGATGGAAAATGCAACAATACGCTCAGGATTGAAGGGTTTCATACGATTGGGATAGGCCCGTCAAATGTCAACCATCGTCTTTTACGAGATCGGTTTTATATGAGCAGGATAGGCACGCAATTTGCCATCCATCATCTTTGACGTGGATCAGTTTCCAAAATGCAATTTGTCGAAAAACCCAAGTCGGAATCCGCCCTTTCAGTGTCAAAGTCAAGTTTGCTTTGGCTTAAGTTTTGAGGCTCAAACCATTAGACGAAGATGATAATTGAACTAGAAAGCCTGAGAGTTTGGTGTAATTCAGAAAAAAGGATAAGATCACTTGTTGCTATTGGTTCCCATTGGATAGCTATACATAAGAGGGAAGAGGTGAATTGGGTTATAAAAATTTCTTGCTTCTCCTATAAAATTACTTCCCTTTTTTTCGTGCTTGTATATTATGCAATTTAAACTAAGCAATAGAATACTAAAGTACAAGAAAATAAACAATCTTATATGGTCGAAACAACCAACCAATTAAACCAAGACAAATATCCTCCCTCTTATAGCAGCCTGTAAAAAGGCACCCTCAGTTCCCATTTGGCACAAGCAAGAAAATTAGGATGAAAGGCTACTGAAGGAGATTTATTTTTGGCTTGGCTTCAGCCTATAAAGAGGCACCGTCAGTTCCCATTTGGCACAAGCAAGAAAATCAGGATGAAAGGTTGCTGAAGGAGATTTATTTTTGGCTTGGCTTCAGCCTATAAAAAGGCACCCTCAGTTCCCATTTGGCACAAGCAAGAAAATCACGATGAAAGGCTGCTCAAGGAGATCTATTTTTGGCTTGGCTTCAGCCTAAAAAAAGGCACCCTCAGTTCCTATTTGGCACAAGCAAGAAAATCACGATGAAAGGCAGCTGAAGGAGATTTATTTTTGGCTTGGCTCCAAGCTATAAAAAGGCACCCTCAGTTCCCATTTGGCACAAGCAAGAAAATCACGATGAAAGGCTACTGAAGGAGATTTATTTTTGGCTTGGCTCTACCCTATAAAAAGGCACCCTCAGTTCCCATTTGGCACAAGCAAGAAAATCAAGATGAAAGGCTGCTGAAGGAGATTTATTTTTGGCTTGGCTTCAGCCTATAAAAAGGCACCCTCAGTTCCCATTTGGCACAAGCAAGAAAATCACGATGAAAGGCTAATGAAGGAGATTTATTTTTAGCTTGGCTTCAGGTGAGTTCTCCATTCACTCGATCTATCAAAGTAAATCTTCTTCATCCAAAAATCATCTAGCTTTTAAACCATCACATCCCTTATGATCTTTTTTAAATTTTGGTATATGATATATAAAGTTGTAACTAAAGGAAGGAGATTAGTATATATTTCCGCATTTTTTAGTTGTGGGTTAAGACCGTGTCTCTGTATATTCAATTCCTTGTTTGAATTAAAATAAGAATCTAACTCCCTTCTTTTGGGTCAGTGGCAACTCAAGAGACCAAGGAGAAGCTAAAAGAGTTTTTCCAATGAAATCTCATGGGTTGCAGAAAATAACATGGACATGTGTTGAAAAATTCTAACATAGATATTTAATTATCCTACTGGCCATGCATCAAATCAGACCCCCATGCCAATAGGAATGCCTATTATATAGGACTGTATAAGGCATGTTACTTCGAGAATGAGATCACATACCTCTTATGTACAAGCTACATACGTATCTCGACTACTACCCTCACTCAAATATAAAGGACTAAGTATGCAACCCCCCAGAACACAAGCTCTGGCTACTATCTATACCCTCTAAAAAGAATCTCACTTACTAACTTGAGCGTTGAAGTATTTATGCTTAAAACACCCCTAGCATCCTCTGTCCTTTGTTCACTTTGTCCTTTGTTCAGTCTTGCGGGATTCTCTGTGGTGTTCATTCAAGAGCCATATTTGTATTCAATTTGGGAACAAGCCTAAAAATATGTATTTTACAGAAATACATGTCTATGTTATTCATGGTAATAGCTACAAATGGCCATGATAGTCATCGTATTCTTGAAATAAAATTTAGGCACATTATAGTGTAAGGCATTTTATAAAAAGTTATTTGTTGATTTTGAGTTTAAAAGCCGTATTTTTGGAACACTGTTGTTTGTGAGTTCCAATGCTTGTTTTTAAATACATCTCTAAGTATTATAATTCATAGATACACTTATTTTTTTTAACTATATTGGTAATAATATTTTCTAAAAATAATTTTATGCTTTTAAATAAATTACAAAGCAAAAATAATGAATATGTCATGAGAAAAAATAAATCTTCAATTTTTACACTAAATTTTTTAAAAATATTAATAAAATAACTACTCAATAAAGTAACATTTTATTTTAAATTCACTAAAATATTAAAAATAAAATAATTTTTATTTTATATTCTAATATATTCTTAAATCATTTTAAATAATGATTTGTTCAACAAATTTTGAGTCATTTCAAATTAGTCAAAATAATTATAGTAATTATAATTATTTATGAATTAATCTAAAATTATTATATAAATCTAAAACTATTTTGAATTTAATATTAATTTTATTTTATTTATAAATATTTTTTATATAAAGTAAAATTTTTAATCATTTCCTTTTATACCATTTTATTTTTTAAATCTTCAAATTTTCTATTAAATTTTTAAAAACATTTAAGTGATTTAAGGGTTTCACTATTAAATTTCTATGAAATATTTTTAAAAGTGTGATAATTTTTTAATAAATCAAAATATGTTAGGAATAATTCAAAATTATTTTAAATCATTTAAAAATATGTGATACTATTCTAAATTAATTATAATAGTTATTTAACCCCATAAAATTTAAAAAATTTTAAATTCATTTTCAAGAAATGATATTAAGAAGAAAATTAATATTTTTTTAATGGTTATTAAAGAAAAGTGTGAATATTTATAATTTACAAACTTCTATGGATGAATTTGCAATATTTAAGCAAAGGGAAGAATTTATAATTTTATAAAACTTGAGAGGATAATATATAAATCTCCCTTTTTAGTAAGGGGGTGGTATGCCTAAGTGTATAGAAAAAGATATAGTTGAAATATAATAAAAATGATATAGATGATGTTAGCATAAAGTGAATAAATTTAAAATTGATATGTGGGTAGTAAATGAAAATATAGGTAATAATAGAATAATGATAGAAAAAATAAAGTTGATTATAATAAATATATATCAAATCAAGCCTTAAAAAATAGATTTTTCGAGTAAATTTACGCAAGTCAGTCCGGGTTTCCCTAACCCATCAACCCCAAGTAAAATTCTAAACACAACCTTTCATTATTTCAATGACAATAAGTTAAACATAAGCTTTAGGTTTTTGTTTTCTTTTTCTATATCTTTTTAATTTTTCCAGTGGGTATCCAATATTCCAAACAGGCCGACATTTATTCTTAGTTTAATCACGTGGCCCGCATCCTCACGCAAGCGGTTGATCAACGATATTCTATCTGACCTTGTGTCGTTCGTTGCAGGTTGGCCGCCCCGTCCACTCCAACCGCAACCCATAGATAAATACATTAGAAAAAAAAAAGAAAAAAAAAGAATCCCCGGCCTCGCACCCTTAAAAAAATAAAATAAGATTCTGCTCATAAGGTTGTGGTGCAGGGGCACGAAATGCAAATGCAACGGAATTGGCATTGGTTGAGATGAATGAGAAACGACTACCTTACCATTTTCCAGGTTATGATTTATTTGGAGCATAAAATAATAAATAAGTCAAATTTAATTTACTTATCATTCTTAATACCATTTATTTGGTTAAATTTTAAAAAAATATCTTAATTGATCAATTAATGATGTTGTAAAACATATCTTATTTGAGAATGAATTTGCATTTATTATTATTTTTTCATTTTGCACTTCATGTAAGTTTTTTTTTTTAAATATTAGCTTATTTGGGGTTAAGAAAATATTTAGAAAATATGAAGAAAAATATAATATAAAAATAAAAGAGAATAGAGGAAATGAAATACTGATTGGAGGTAAAACAAATAAAAAAAATTTTAATATTATTATATATTATATATACAAAAGATCTATATATTTAGCTTAATATCTATAGTTTAGATATTGAACATAAGTATCTCCAAAAAGTCATTAAATTTTAAATCTTAAATTATAAGTGTTAAAAAATCCCTTGCATTTAAGTGTCAAGTTGCAATAATACTTTACTAAATAAGTTAAAACATAAAACATATAAAATATAAATATAAATTATATTATGAAATAAAATATAAAATATACTTTATTTAATCATACATTTTAAGATAATATAATATATTATTATATATTTTAACCAAAATATCTTATAAAATATATAATTGAAATATTTATAAAAACATAATTATAATATGAATATATATTGTATTTATATATTTATACATTATTAAAATATTACATATACTAATATTATTTTTGATATTACAAATTTATATAACATATGTTCATTAAAATATATACACATTAATATAAATTTATAAAATATATAAATATATATTTTAAGTAATTCATATATATAATAATATTTATTATATTAATAAAGATATAATATAAATATATTTTAATTATCAAACAAGTTAGATTGAATAGTACTTATATATTTTTTGGTAATTTTAATATTCAAAAGTACTTTGGGGGAAAAAACGGACAAACAGTACAAACGCTACTTTCCAATAACTTCGCGCCTACCGCACTTTCTACAGCAGCACTACTTGTAAAAGTGCTTTTCTCAATCGGTGGAATTTGACAGCTGGACAAAACGGCCCTTGGCCTGGATGTAAATGTGCAACAACGACTAGACGCCAGCATATCAATCGCGAAAAACCACGAAACCCCGACGGTAAAGGATGAATTACTTCTCGCGCTTACAAACTGTGGCCTGGAATTTTCAAATACATGCTAAACCTGTACAATTTGGATAAATGTAGATATATGATAAATATCACAAAACCATGAAAATTTAAAAAATGTTGGTAAAATTTGTAAATATATTGGAAAATGTCCCTGATCTAATCGCATGGTTTCAGTCGCTGCGAAGACGATTTACAGGTGAGTTATATATGTCGGAACTAGTTAAAGGAAGCGTCGCTGCAGAGCAATACTCATGCTCCGCTGGAGCATGAAACAAATCCATTAATTCCGTACTTCTGTTTAATTTTATGCATCCAAGATTCCGCAGGCTCGGAAAAACGGAAATCCCATCACGAAGACAAAACATCTAATCTGCAGGCCGGCGGCACCAGCACGGGGCGCAGGAACAGAGGGGAAGAAGCAGAGGCAGAAGCAGCCATGGGTCTGGACATGGAATCCATGGCGTCGTCAATTGGGGTCTCCGTCCCTGTCCTCACATTCCTCCTCTGCTACGTCGCCACCATACCCGTCAGCTTCGTCCGGCGCCTCGTTCCAGGCGGGCCCCAGCTCAAGCACATCTACGCCGGTCTCACGGGGGCCATCCTCTCCTACCTCTCCTTCGGATTCTCCTCCAACCTCCATTTTCTCATCCCAATGACGCTCAGCTACGCTTCCATGCTTCTCTTCCGCCGCTACTCCGGCGTCTTCACCTTTTTCATGGGCTTCGGTTACCTAATAGGATGGTGAGTTAATCGGATCGGCGTGTTAAAGATCCAATTGGCTGCTGTCAGATTAACTTGCTCTTCCGTGGCCTGAGTCCTCATCTGGATCCTGTCTTTTTTTAGTTGGGACTGATTGGCTGGTGAATTTTCGTGTCTCTGCAGCCATGTGTACTATATGAGTGGCGATGCTTGGAAGGAAGGAGGAATTGATGCGACAGGTAACTCAAAGCTTCCACTTTGAGATCTTTTTCGGCAAGAATACAAAGGTTTGGAGTTCTCACTGGTTAAAAAAACTCAAATTAGATCACGTTTAAGAAGCGCGTCATCAATTGCTGCACTTAGAATAAACCTGCAGTGTGAGTGCTCCTTCCAAACTGCATTTCACATCTTAACATTCCAAGTCATGGACAAAATACAGCCTAGAAATTTACCTAAATTCCTATCTTTCTGCTATACTGGCAGATTTTTAATATTTGATGAAAATGGACCTACCCAGGATTGTTTAAGATCAACATATGAATCACTGTTGCTTGAAGTTTTTTTTTTTTTTCATCAATCTAAATCACCTGACACTAATTATTTTGTCCTACACCGCCCACTCTAAATTATGGGTTATTTGCTGTTTGTAAAACAATATTAGATTGATTTATAAGTGTGCGGATTGAAGCGAACCACCTGGTTGCATACTGCAGGGTGGAGTGATTAACGTAGCATGTGTCTGCTCCCATCATTTGACTTTGATCCATAAATTGATGTAATTAGAGGAACGACTAATCGCCAATCTATAGAGGGCGTGGTCCTAATTTAGAGTAGCTGAGAAGCACCATACATTTATATTGTATGAAACTAGCAATTTGTCACTCCATGATTGCATTAGAAACAGCCTTTGTAGAAAATACCTCAATTTTCTTTTATTTACATTATACTTTCTCGTAGTTAGAGATATAATTATAAAATGTCAAGAGATGAGTACAGTTTGTAGTTCTCTGTGCCATGAAATTAAGGTAGTTTGGCTCGGTGACCATAAGATGGGGTGTTGCCATTGAAGTTAGGTGCCATCGGTGGTGGGATTTGGCTGGTGATGGGAATGCAGGGGATAAAACCAGAAAACCCACCTTTGAACCATCTATTTCGCCCTGTCTGCACAAGGTCCTTGCTGCCATCGGTACCCAGGGTATTTCTGACGACTGGACTTTAGTCGACTTTGGGAGATCTTGAAAGCTAGCATGGTCTTCAATGATGACTTGCAACTGCTGTGTTGGGTGGGGGTGAGCAGATGACTAGCTAGGGCTCCATTCAAAAATTTTGAATGAAATTTTCGTTGTTATTTATTTATTTATTTAGTTTTTTAAAGTTGAACCAAAGTGCTGTCTGCCCAACTTTTCTGGTTGGGCTGGGCAGTTAGAACAGTTGTAGTGGTTTTTGGAATTTTAATAAAGCCACTCCTGAACTGAATTGCTTTGTTTCTAGTTCATGTTCCAATTGGTCAAACCGAGTGGTTTGGTTCAGTTTGATTTTTAAAACATTGGATGGAATGGTACCAGAAGTGGTACCATGACCAAGAGGTCTTCCCATAAGAGGGGGCCCTTGCTGCATAGGGTTTGTGTTGGCATTATTTTTGCCAGGTGTCCTTACCTTGGTCCTCATGGTGAGCATCAATTGTTGATGGTCAAAACTTGGGAGTGTCAGAGCCTTGGTTCGACTTAGCAAGAATGTGACACTGAACATTTACTTGTTGACTTGCAAAGGAAGGGCATTGAATGGTGTGAGATGACTCCCACTCTAATGCCTAACTTAGCTAAGATTGCTGGAAGTAAACTGAAGGAGAGAGCTAGAATATGGGTAGAATCAGTGTGCTAAGGTAGGATGAGTCTGATGATCCTCTCCTTTTACTTGGGTCCCTTTTTCTACCCTCTAGGCGGGATTAGAATTCTTCTAGTACTTGAATCGCATATTCCTGTGAGAGAGTTGTATCTAACTAGGATTTCGACTTGTCCATAATTATAGCTTTCCAGGGCTGGTAGGATTCCCATTTGATGTGTGGAGTTAGCCATGTCTGTTTAGGGGTCTTATTTGACTTAGACCAATTGCCATGTAGGTCTACTTTGTTACAAGCCCTTGTGGGTTTTCGATAATAAGTTGGCTTGGGTGTAAAATAACATCATTATTCAACATCTGTATATGGTGTCCTCCATCTCTCGCTGAACTAACGACTCGAAGATGAGCTTTTTGTAGAGCGTTGGCTGCTATAGGTGCAAATGACGGTGCTTGGAATGGGCATATATTTGATCAGTATGGTGTTTTCTTGTCTTGCTACATTGTAAGGACAATTTCTTTGGTAGGGGCACTATTATGAAATTGTTATAGATACAATGTATTCTATCCATGTTATTTGGTGTAACTATTATGTTTGGACATTACATGGGAACATATGCCTATCACTTTATTGTCTTGTAAAAGTTATCGCTCTTAAGATTGAAATCATGATATCTGGATAATTAGAGAAATTATTGAAGGATGCATTGTCTAAATCTTGTTTTATCGAATCGTCTTTTGGTTATGCTACTAATTAACCAAATGATGGAAACTCTATACGTGAATTTGACCAAATGTTTGAAAATTTGGTTATTTTTTGCTTCAAACAATAATCAAATGGTGCAATAGAATGAGTTTATTTTATGTAGAAGACCATACGAGAACTAGATGAAGGCCAGAAAGAACATGGTTAGAGATAATTAAGAAATATATAAAAACACTTGAGCTTAGGGAGGACATAATTCAAGATTGATTGGAATGACATGATAGAATCCATGTAGTTGACCCCACACAGGTGAGAAATAGCTTTGAATGATGTTTTCTTGAAGCTATACTTTATAATTTCATGAATTTTCAGGAAATATAAAATATGTCATATGACATATCCTTTAATGCCTTGCTTGAGACCTCTCTCATGATCATAGAAATTTGTTGTTTTCTGAAAATTATATTTAGTATGGACAATCAACAAGTGATGTTTCAAATTTAAAATCAACCTTTCTTCGAGCAAAAGAATATCTTAGCATTTTTGTCTAGCTTCATTTCTCTACATTGGGTTCCTAAGTCATATACTTTACAATTGGGTGCATTGTTGCACAAGTTGTTTAGGTCCTACCTCGGCCATCCTAAGGAGATTCTTATGTTGGGTGGTTTGGGCGAACTCAAATAAGTGCTCATTTTGGATGAGGGACTTGGCCCTGCATGTGGACCATGACATATTGTATCAAAGCAACATCAAAGTTACTAGCATACGAGTTACTTGTGCAGGACCCACACAAGATCGAGGGTTCCATCCAAGCCCATGAGAGGCTTGGAAACATAGTTCTGAATATCGGTATTGGATGCCATATTAGCTACTTGAAAAATCTATAAGACATGTGTGTATCGTAGCAATACAGGGATTGTATTGGATAGTATTTTGTTTTGGGTCCAAAAAATTATGAAAAAGAAAAAAATTGAGATATACAAGAATATGTATTTATTTTGTATTTTTCATATGTAAATAATGGTGTATTGGTCCATTCTAACTGAGTTAGTTAAGTTTTCTATCACTTTGTCAATTTGGCTTGTGTCAGTTACCAATATCTACATCAAAATTTTCATATAAATAAACAATTTAGGCTTTAAACTTTTCTTACATGTTTTTATTACGATTGTGCTTTAACTAATAAATAGCTATACTCTTTCGCTTGTCAAGTATTGCTTCAATCTTTTTTACTTTTGTATACTCTAATGTCATTATGTCATCAAAATTTGAAAATATTTGCATTTTAATGTAGCTTGAATATCTAAAACATAACTTTTGTTTGACATTTGCAAAAGGTTTCAATGCAACTTTCAACCTCAAATTCAACACCAAATATATAGTTTAAACCCATTTTAAACCTTTCAGTATTATCAAAAGTGATTTCGCTTCCCTTTACTTAACTCAAATTGTAAAGAGAAAAGAGTTTCTTTTAAGTTAAATCTTCTAATTTATCTTCTCCTAAAACTTGACTAAACTTTTGAAAATCCCCTTAAATCACTAAAAAACTTATTTTTGATTTGTCTAAACTACTTACGAAGGCAAAAATTGATTGTAAAGAGATGGAATGCTGCTTGAAATAGGAAGAATGAAAATATTTTCCTCAAACAATAATTGTTTAATATAAAAAGAGACATCAACCAATATGGGGCCAATACACCTAGGCCAACACGGTCTATAAAGGGTCATATAGGCCGATACAAGCCACTCTTATTCTTATTCTGGCTGATACACTTCTGTATCATGTATTGGCTCATGCCAAAAGCTATGTGATATGGCCATATTCCATATCATATCAGATATGTAAAACCATTCTTGGAATCTAGGGTGCCATGGAGAATGTTTCAAGCTGCACAAGTCCTACATTGGTTGTGTCTTGTGTGCTGAGGAACTCCTAGTTTATAAAGGGATAGCTTGGCTTGAGGAAACCCAAACAGTACTCATTTTGGGTGAGGGACCTGGCCCTGTGTGACACTTGGCCTATGTGCTGTTTTATGGGGAATTGGGACTTTCAACATGAAAGGAAATTCCTTTCTTAATGTACCATTTTGGTAATTCTTGCCATTTTATTTTTTGTATGGAGAGTAATAGTTATTGATTCACTTTTTTGTGAATATAGGAGCACTGATGGTGCTGACGCTGAAAGTTATTTCATGCGCAATGAATTATAATGATGGGTTATTGAAAGAAGAAGACCTACGTGAGGCACAGAAGAAAAACAGGTTGATCCGACTACCTTCGGTAATCGAATATTTTGGTTACTGTCTCTGTTGTGGCAGCCACTTTGCTGGCCCAGTTTTTGAAATGAAGGATTATTTGGACTGGACAGAAGAAAAAGGGGTGTGTGCATGAGATTTCATCCATACTCGTATGTTTATTGACACGAAGTAATGGATTCCTTGTTAATTCTTTTCTTCAATTGTGCAGATCTGGAGCTCTTCTGAGAAAGGACCATCACCATCACCTTATGGAGCCACATTGCGTGCTATTGTACAAGCTGCAATCTGCATGGGCTTCTACCTGTATCTGGTACCTCATTTTCCACTGTTTCGGTTTACAGATCCAATATACAAAGAGTGGGGATTCTGGAAACGGCTGAGCTACCAGTTCATGGCTGGCTTCACTGCACGCTGGAAGTACTATTTTATATGGTCAATATCAGAGGCTTCCATCATTATATCTGGTTTGGGCTTCAGTGGATGGTCTGATTCTGTTCCTCCCAAACCGAAATGGGACCGTGCAAAAAACGTTGATATCCTTGGCGTTGAGTTTGCAAAGAGTGCAGTCCAGTTACCTCTTGTGTGGAACATCCAAGTTAGCTCTTGGCTACGTTATTGTGAGTTTCTATTCATATATTGAGTTACAGAATTTTGGCTTTTACACTGTCAAATCTCCTACTCGACTTCAACTAGTGTCGAAACCCAAGTAGAATGCCCTGAGGCAGAAGTTAAACTCTGCTATATTTTTATTTTTCTGCCATGCCCAAGTTTCAGATTTTTACTTAGATTTGGATATTTTGATTGTTTCCACCTGAAATGAGTCAGGCAGGGGACCTCGATTTAGCAACATGGTAGTCCACCTTTAGCCTAAAGTTCAGTTAACTTCCTCATATCATGGCAATATAAACACAAGAAACTTCTGAATTAGATAAGAACAATAGCATGGCTTTTACAGCAGGATTCATGGGGGTCCCCAACCATACTGTAGGTGTCCATGCTTGTAGTTCAAGGCCAATTGGAGATTACCTCTTTGATGGGCCAGATGTTGCTCAAAGTCTTGGCTGTCTGGTTCTCGACTAGCATTTGATGGCTTAAAAGAAAATAGATGATGTTCCTAGATGATCTTCTTGTGGTGATTGATTGGATACATTAGATTATTTCCTCACTCATGATTTTTGGCTGTCATGAAAGAGGCAACCATTTAGTTGTTCTGTATGGGTCGAGCAATTTTTTCATCACTATGTGAGAAGAGCCTTGACCATGGTATTACCCTGATCTCGAAAGCATAATATCACTATATTATCTGCTTCTTGATATTGAACTCTTTGAAGCATCAATTTAGTAGAAACAGATGTAATATGAGGCAACAATGACCCAACGCATTACAACTTTCCTTGTGTTTTATGGAAATAGTGTTTGTTGTATACTATCCCTCTGACATTACAAATGTTTACCCCAATCATTGGAAGCTTCTAGTTCCAGAAATCTAATATTGGGTTAAACAATTAATTTCTCCAAAGAATCTTAACTATTACGTTTTTTTCTGCTGGTGTTTTAGATGTTTATGAAAGGCTCATTCAGAAGGGCAAAAAACCTGGATTTCTTCAGTTGCTGGCAACACAGACTGTTAGTGCTGTTTGGCATGTGAGTATAGCCTTCACATCATCAATGAATTGCTCTTTGACCCTAATGATTGAATCCAGAATTAATTTACTTTGTGACTTTATCTCCACAGAATAGTGGTACTATATCTTTGAATTCTGAATGTCCAAGGAAAATTGAAAGTGCTTGTATTTCAAGTTCCATACACCTTTTGTGTTTTTCCACTTACAATTTCTTACATAAATAGGTCGACTACTTGACTCAACTTTTAGTTTCTTTTCTTTCTTTCTTTCTTTCTTTCTTTCTTTTTTATCCACAAGGAAGCAGAAGCTGGTTAATGCTGGATGAAAATATTGAGTTTCCATTCAGTTCGTTTGCATGTAGTCTTTGAAACTATAAGGTTTGGAACCATATGGTTTGCCATTTTTTGTAATGGGGATCAGGACCAATCATCGTCGGCCACTTGTGTCTTAACTTTAAACCATTCTTGTGACCATCTTTGCCTTTGAAATATCACATACTTTCAACAGTTGAAATGGAAAAAATTTCAGGTGGCACATAAGTGAGTTGTAGCATAGTACCAATTATTTGTGTTCAGTGCTATTTAGGAGCAAAACTCAAAATGTGAAAATTAAACATCCTTCATCATCAAACAAAATGCAAATGGACCTGCCAATATTGAGTGTTTATACTTATGCATAATATTCAGTTCCTAGAAAAGTTCCAGATACCTTTTGTTTGTCCTTTATGCAGTTTTTTTTAATATTTTGCCCTTGCCTAGTAATTCCGGCCTTTTAAAGTTCATTTGAAACCATGACCTGCTGCCACTGATTTCTCGAGTCACAAGAATTTGTCAGTACGACTTTATGTGAAAGAAAAGAATTCTGGAAGATTTAATCCTAATCACTATCTGTAACTGTCTCATATGGAAGTTCTGATATTGAGAAGATTAACAAAATGAAAGCAGCCATTTCTGTGTTTCATAGCATTGCCTTAGCCAACCTGATTGATCTTCCTCTTTCTGCTTGTACTAATTTGCAGGGTTTATACCCTGGATACCTCATATTTTTTGTTCAATCAGCACTAATGATTGCGGGTTCAAGAGGTATATTGCTTCCGCTTATTTATATTTCAGGATTGGTGTAGAACAGCTTTCTGTAATCAAGATTTGATGCTCTGTGCCTTCCTGATTAATTTTTGGAATTGTGTCTGAACAGTTATATACAGATGGCAGCAAGCTGTCCCCACAAAGATGGATTTTCTTAGGATGATACTGACATTTACGAATTTCGCATATACAGTTCTGGTTCTGAACTACTCATGTGTTGGTTTCATGGTAAGTTTGTGTGGTCTGATCATTCAGGGTGACAAATCTAGTTCTTAGTGATATGTATGTGACAATTTCTATGGATGATTTAGGAATTTGACATTTCTTTGCTTGATGTTCAGGAAAATCACCTTGGAAAATGTTGAAAAGATCATTATGAATCACGCACACACACATGCGCAAACACACACACATGTGCGCATGCGTGCACAGACATGCATGCATGCACCCATGCATGTGCACACACGCAAGCTGTCTAATCTGTGTTCTGTTGGACAGTTGATTTGTGTTAAAGCAATGACTGATTTCAGTGTTGTAATAACTACAAGAAAAAGCCTGAAAACTGCCAAGATTTCGAGATTTTCAATTTATCACATCAACATCTTTTTTAATTAAAATCTTGCATGATAATATGTGAAAGTCAAATGGGGCATTGTTTATCAAATTGGTCCTTCCCATTTTAGGTTCCTTCTTACAGACCCAAACTTCCATCAATGCATTTGCTAATGGCAATTGAGTCATTGCATTTTTTTTTTTTAAATTATAGTCTTCTTCATATCAGGGGGAACTTGAAATTGCCTGCATATTTTTTTACAGTGTTGCTTGTGAGATACCTCATCTATGAACTGCAGGGTGGTCGAAATCATGCTACTTCCCCCTCTATAACAGGGTAAAAAGACAGGCCTGTACCGTACACAGAGAAAATATTAACCATCTTTAATTTATGCATGATATGTGTGCTGGTCTAGACACTGTCCAATTTTGAATGATTGCTGGAAGGCATACCAAAAATGTTCCAACACAAAAATCTTGTTTGCCATCTGTTTAGATTTTCATTATTCAAAAAAGCAAATTTTCTATTCTTCCTGCATTGTAATTGGCTGTTGGAAATTATGATACTCAGTGCATGCTGTTTGCTTATCTGTTTTTTATTATGAACCTGCCTTGTCAATTATGCAGCTATGTATTGGAAACATTACCCATCTTCATCTAACTGCATATTTGTTTTCGAAGGTGCTGAGCCTGCACGAAACATTGGTGTCATATGGGAGCGTGTATTACATTGGTACAGTTGTTCCCATTGTATTGATCCTTCTGGGTTACATCATCAAACCAGCAAAGCCAGCCCGCTCCAAGGCTCGGAAGGAACAATAGTTTAATACTTTATTTACATTTCATTGGAAAATTAGAGAAAGAGATGGAAATGGCACAAGTGTTTTTCTTGAAAATTTGTTTTAGTTATTTCTGTAGGCAGTAGTTCAGAAGCTATACAGTTAATTGAGAATTTATTTAATTGTCTTTTTCAAGCCTTTGTGGTTTTGAGCATCTGGTTGTATTTTTCTTTCTTTTTGTTGCGTCATTCATATGTAGGAGTGTAAGTTGGGCGAGTTCGGGGTAGGTTTGGGTTTGCCCAACCCTAACCCTCACTTTTATAAATTTTTTTTCAACTGTAACCCTAACTCTTAACTTTCCCAACCCTTTCCCAACCTTAATCCTAACCCTACATGCACGGGTTGAAGGGCATTGCCTTATAGGGCAAACAATATAGAGACTTCAATGTACAAATTTCAATCAATGAATCAGTTGAGTAAACTTATAAAGATGTTGCTCATTCTCATTTGCTAAAACTTATCTCCGCTAAGTAAACTTGTAGAAGTGTTGCTTAACAATTATGTTTTCCCTAACTATTTCAATGAATAACATAAAATCAGAGAATTAACCATTAATTTCAAATAACAAGACATGATAAGTCCATGTGTGGGTTATAAATTATTACGACATACACCAATTTCAATATGAAATGTTTCATTTATTACAATGATCAATTAACTATAATTTATGATAAAACAAGGGAAAATTGAAAGCTAAATGAAAACTTTGGATGTGTTAGTTGAACACTATATTAAAAACTTATCTACCATGCGCATTGATTAGTTGCGACATAAAGAGCACTCATGTGGAATGAGGTGGCCTATTAATTATAAGGAAATGAACATCTACACCTTTTGCTTTGCTTTCCTTTTGAATATGATAGTATAGTGTCCCTATTATTCAAATAGAAAATACACGATAATTGGAGAAATGAAAGAAAGAGACTAGGGTTGTAGCTGGGTATATTTTCTTTTTCTTTTCTTTTTCTTTTTTTAATATATCTATGAGGGTTCCGGTTCAGGTGGGTTGCCTAACCCCCTTGCCTACCCCTAATC
The DNA here is from genome assembly GCA_036873735.1 of Pouteria campechiana. Lineage (NCBI taxonomy): Eukaryota > Viridiplantae > Streptophyta > Magnoliopsida > Ericales > Sapotaceae > Pouteria > Pouteria campechiana. The sequence goes on from JAYJMB010000484.1 coordinate 16,902, forward strand.
CAAAGTGGTATGGGTTGAATATTGCGCATCCCAAGCCAGTTTAAAATGTGGATTCGGGTTGAACCCACCTCAACTTATACCTCTATTCATAGGTTGGTAGTAAGGTAGAGAAATCATCACTAAGGTGGATTGAACTCCCTTTATGGGCTTGAATCGTAGGTTCTTTGTTCAGGGCTTAGAGTTAGAAATGCTTTCTACCCTACTGTTTACAAGAGAAGCTAAAGTTATCCATTTAAGGCTTAAAAACTTCTTTTAACTTATCTTTGGCCCGGGACATCAACAAATTGTATGAATCTTGCATGTGGCTTGTCCATGGTTTTCCCCATCTCAAGCTGGATTTCTAACTCAAATGATGGGTAAAATCATTGGCAGAGAATACTAACCATTTGCTCTGCTTGTATTTGAAAACCTGCACACCATATCATTCCGTTCATCGAACTTGGAACCGGTCGTTAAAACCATTTTGTAAGGGGGCGATTCTGTGATCCAGCCCAACAGCCTGTTTGGTTTCGCCCTACATAGACCATTGCTGAGAGTCATAGAGACAAGAAACGAAGTGTACCTTGTGTTAAGAAGCCAGAAATTGGAGGACAGGATGGGTTGAACCAAGGAAGTTCCATGCCTCTGCTTTTTGAGTGTACGAGTTTTCCTCATGAGGTATTAATTCTCATGCATTAATGCTGGGTCCTAGATATCGTTAATGCAATGCAGCTGCTGTCGACAACGAACTTCCAAGAAAAAAAGGGGGAGCATGTGCAGGGAAAAAAAAAAGATTTCGAGTTCCAAGACCCACTAATCAAAGCATTTTAATGCCTACTTCCACACACAATGAACTGTCCGATGGCCACACAAGCTGACATTGCCTTCACTAATCAAATATATGCCTAATCAATTTTAATCGTAATCAAAATGGTTATGTTTCGTTGCAGTATTGCTTTCAAGACCAGTTGAAGATTGATGGCAACTGCCAATTAGACAAGATTTAAAATTCCAAAATCAATCAATGCATGATTGTTATCACTTACCAAAACAATCTGATCCAA
>JAYJMB010000486.1:6736-17942 GCA_036873735.1 Pouteria campechiana
GGGATGGAAAGGGAGAGAGATAGGTAAGGCGTTGCAACGGTGTCTGGAGCAGATCTGCGTGGAATCGCAGTCGGTTGTGGCAGTTGTCTTTGCTTGTGTAGAGCAGACGATGATGAGATACATAAAAAAACCCACAAGACAAGGGAGAATGGAAAAAAGCGCTTTTTGTAGCGCAGTGGTTTGCGGTTTTGTTTTGTTTTCCTCGGGCAGTTGGGCTACTCGTGCGTTGTTTAAGGATTTCGACCCACATGCACACGTGGGCATTGGATCATGTGAGAGACCGGGGACCGACGGAACGGGCCAGCATTTAACGGATAATTTGCAATTTGCAATTTCCAAAGTACGAAATTGGACCTCCTAAACATATATGTAAATATCAGATAATCTACTGCCGCATAAACAGAATTATTAGGCATTTTTTTCTTGAGGGGAAGTCAAAGATTGGTGATGTGTACGGATGTTGATATTCCAGGGTGGACAAAATGCGGGAGTGGAGGTCCAGGAAGCCGCGTGCAAGTTGCAACCTTCGAATGGTTGGAACAGAACCTGAAGCGAGCGAGACATGCGGGGTTAAGATATGCGGGGAAAGTACAGCAGAAACGTCCAAACAATATAGTCCAGCCACTAGATTTAAATCCAGACTGATTTATAACAAATAAACAGTTGACTCTCGCTGTTTTTTAGCCAGGCATCACTTACATACCTTAGTATCAATGCTAGCCGCGCTGGCTGTTGCTCCCCCAATTCAACTGTTCATAGCTAACAATTTCACTCTTTAATGATTGCCAGCAACGTCGTAACTCTTTTAATTAGTCGAATAAAAAAATTGTAAATGAAAGGAAATAAATGAAAAGGGTAATGATGTTCACAGTGTAAGATGGAGATGATATAATTCATAAAGTCCATTTGGAAATAGGGAGGAAAGATCTGTTGGCCTTTTTCTTTTTTTTTAATTAATATGAAGTAATATTTACTTATTTGGTATTTTACTAATTTTATTCATCTTGTATCTGTAATGATAAATTTTATTTTATTTTATTTTTATCCACTTTATATTTAAAATTTATCTTTTATTTTATTTTTTATAACTCCTTTTCTTCCCTTTTAAATATATGATGTATCACTTCTTAGTCAAAAAGTTGTAAGGGCATATTTTTATGCATTGAAAAGAACGCATTTGCAATACTTTTTCTCTTTTACTTTATTTTAAAACTAATATAATATTTTTAAAATATCATTAACGGCTTTATTTTTTTATTACGCTTTTTCTAATATATCTTTTTTCAAATACAATTCATCTAAAGAGACCCTAGCTATATAATACTTCAAACATATATAGTATGAATGAAATAATTATTTATTTTGAAGTTTAAAAATGAACTAACTTCCACTGTCATAATGAAGTTAATAAAAATCAAGGACATGTTTGCAATTATGATTAAAAATAGGAGTTTCCAATGAATGGTGCACATAAAAGGAGCAACCTAATCGATGGCGTGGCTTTTTCTAGGCAGACCACTGGGGACGAGCTTCAGTACGGACGGTTCGAAATCCCCCGTGGGTGGGTCGGCAAGAATGCCTGCGAATCGACTTGCCCGCGAGTACCTTTCGCCCAAACCTTTCTAACTAGGTTTGGTACATCGCATTGTGCGCAAATATAGTATTCTAATATACAATTCAGTGCCATTTTTTAATAATAAAAACCGCTCATAGAAAGCTAAAGTTTCATAGTTTCATATATATATATATATATATATATATATATATATATGCATATGAGCATTTGGTCTTGTGGCTGACAGTTTCGTTTCTTATACTTATGTATGAGCAGATTTCTTTTAATAATAAAAAGATTTGGTCACTAATTTAAGATATCTGAATTTTATCATTCACGAATAATGCATTTTTCCAAACGATGATTTTCGTTTTATATAGAATGGAAGGAATCAAACGGTTAGAATGGGAAGGTTATCCTATTGAAGTACACCCGCGGATTTACTCCTTTTTTGTTGGTGGTAGCACACAGGCCACTTTAATCTACGTGGCAGTGGCGTTGACATTTCTGAGCTGGGATTCGGCGTCAACAAAAGGACGGGAAACATTACGCGACTATCGCGAGTGAAGTGGAGAAACATGCATAGATGTATTTAACTTCGCATATTCTTTTATAAATATTGTTATAGCCTTTTAGCATGTTACAAGAGGAAGAAAGAAATAAACATTTGAAAACCGTTAGACGTGAGGTAATGATATTAGTAAGAATGATGATAGTATTTTTAAAAAAATAAATAAAATTAATAATGAAAAATATAAGATATGATACAAAGTAAATTAAAATTGGTAGAGATAAAGATATATGCAACGATAAATAAAGATGAATAGTTTTTAATGAGAGTTAACCAAACCCATGTGAGGCCACATGCATATAGTAATACAAGAAAGCAGTTCAATGTATGGATTTAAGGTTTAGACCCACAAAAGACCATAGAATAAATTTATTTCATTAATTTAGGACCACATCTATGGTTGAATAAAGGTGGTAGGATGGGGCTACACTGACCTAAACGTCTGCATCGTTTTAAAGTGGCTGTAACCATCCATCCTAGGCAGCATGGCTATCAACCACACCTCCGTCCCTCCTAATATGCAGCTTGAGAGACTCTGAAAAGCTCAACTGTACAGCATATATGTCCATGAAATGAGTCGAGTGGAAGTATCAATTGCTTCCTCCCGAAGGAATGTTCATAAAAAGAGCCACTCACCGCCATCTGTCCTTTCCAATGTTTAATCCTAAGATAAAATGGGCGATAGGTTGGATGACTATCAGACTATCAATAATGATAAATATATATGAGTGTAAGGAATTTTAATATAGATATGCAAATACTCAGCTGCCACAACGCCACATCAGATTTCAATTCTAATGTGACATATCTTCCAGCTACTATGCAGTCCCATAAAACCATTACTCGAATGTATATCCTCTTAGGGGTTCTCCTTCGAGCAAGGATCCTTATTCCACTTGTGCACAGGCTATATACGCACCCCAATTACGTGCCCATGCCCAACTATAAATACACTCAGGTATATATCTCAAAAATACAAATTCTACAAACTCTCACTACCATCCCAACATTTCTAAAGAGTTCTCTTACTGACTTGAGCGTCATAGTGTTCACGCCGGGAACACCCCGACGTCCTCTCACCCACTTGTTCTAGTCTTGCAGAATTCAATACGGAATCTTCTCGAAGTCACATCAGCATTCCTTTTGGGGATGACCCAAATAATGAGAATATCCCTCATGCCCTAATCAATCCCAACAATGGGAAAGAATCATCACTAGGTCCCACCAAGCTAAAATCCATCCTAATTATCAACCATATATTATTTATAAATAGCTAACTATATTTTCTTTTTACTAAGTGACATGTATCATAATAAATGTATAAAGATCAATTGTTGAAAATAATGTTTTCAAAACTTTTAAGAAAAGGTAAGCTAGTCTATTTATTTATTTTTATCTACTTAGCCTTAGTGCTGATACTAGAATCTTCAGAATACATTAAATTTCATATATAACCTTTATGTGATATTTAAACGTCAATTTTTCAAGTATGAATTGGAGCATAAAATCATCATTTGAAACCATCTTTTGATTTAAAGAAGTACTTGAAGTTATTAATTAGTATACATGTGAGGCTACTCAGAATAGTAAAACATTAAAGATGAAGGTGAGATTGTTGAAAAAGTGAGAGATATTTGACAACTTTTCTGTTCAAGCATAAATACACGCCATCATTTAAAAGGGAAACTAAATTAGATAATTTGCTGGGATTAGAACACTTATTATTTATGTTAGCTGATGATTTTAAGCAATTAAAAACCTATCTCTAATATTGTAGCTTACCGAAAAAGTAGTCCACCTTAAACTGCAAGAACCATCCTGTGCAGCTCCCCAGTGGCACAATAATAAAATTGTATTCTCTATCTTTTTATTTATTAATTGATATTAATTTTAAATTGAAAGGTGGCTACAATTGTACATGTGCAAATATAATTTTTATCTCGTATTGCAAAGAAGTCATCCTTAGATGATGCGTTTGCCTTAGACATTTTTTTTAAAAGAAACAAGGTTCATCTATTCTCCTCTATGAAGACTAATGTAATAGAATTAAATTGAATCGGCAGGTCAGACTAGTTGGACCGGTTTGACCGTGAACTAATCAGCTGATTGGTCCTGTCTAGCCCAATTTTATTTAATAATATTTTTTTTAATTTTAATATTATTAATAAAATAAAAAATATATCAAAATAGTAAAGTATCATATAAATTATTTTAATATCTATAGTTTAATTTTTTTAGTTAAGCTATGTTATTTTTTAAATTTTTTTAAATAAAAAAATTGGTTCAATTGACTAATCGAACCAGTTGGATCATAACCTAGACAACTAATCAATTCAACGACCAGTCTATTTCCAATAACATTGATGAAGATTATATTTGACTGTACGTTTTAAGGGGGTTAAAACACTTTTATAGCCACAAACGCGTTTTCAAAAATTTTAAATATTGTTTGGCTTTATCCGCACTTTTTTCTCACTATGAAGTCCATTTTCCGCGTAAGTGCAAAAGCTATAAAATATTGTTTCTCCGTAACATACTTTTGTAATGCGGCTTCTTCGTAAGTACTTAAATCGTGAAGCCTGGCCAAATGGAGCCGAAGACTGATTTGTTATCAAAGATTCAATTTTTTATTCAATGATCTCTCAAACAATATTTCCATTTTCAAAGTGATATGCATTTAAAATGATGGACATAAAGACTGTTCAGATTAATAAATTCTGAAGCATGAAAATGTGTTCTTTTCTAGTTGGATTCTTTGCAAGGGAATTTCTTTTTATAAGCTTAGCAGTATGCAATCTATGGATCATGGCTGTTAAATGCTCTTCTTTTTATTTTTTTCAGAGCAATGTCCATTGAAAGGTTGCTGAAATTAAGAAATTTAGACGCATGAATAATGAGGATCAGCTAGTTGATTCTTTGCAACAGATTTTCGCTATTAAGCTTACTGGTGTATGGATCAGATATAAAACTAGTCAGCAAATACTGATGGGGAAATTCTTCAGTGAAATCTGTTTCATGGTGACATCTGACAGTTTTTCTTTTCTTTTTTTCTTTTTAAATTAAGGTCTAACTCATTCGTGATGCTTATCTTCACGCATTGTTGTAATATCAAAAATTATCTTCTTAAGGTCCATCAAATATCTCAGGGTTATTAAAATCAGACAGGATGACTCGGGAAGTGGCATCTAAGCGCATATCTAGAAAAGAAAAGCCAATTGGAAAGCCACATGCAGTGCTTTCCATGGAAATCCACATGAAAGGCAGAAATTGAAATCCCACATGTGCCCTTATTTGGACAAATACGAACATTCTTTGCATATGTTGTTGCTCAATCATCTTTACAAAATCATGTTCTTACCTAACCTAAGTTCGTCAGTAAACATTGCTCAATCATCCTGTCTAATGTTTCTAATTAAAACGAGTTTGGAGAACATACTAACTTCAAAGAGAAACATAAGTTTTATAAATAATTATTTTATTAAAATTTCAGCTATTCAAAAGGTTGCTTTCATAGCTCAGTTGGTTAGAGCACCCGTTTAGTAAGCGGGAGGTCTTGAGTTCAAATCTCAATGAAAGCAAAATATAAGTTTATATATTTATTTATTTATTTATTTTATTTCAGTTTTAGATTTTTTTTTTACCATGTGTAGTTGCCTTGGAAGTCTTTGACTCCATGACAAGGCCTTCCACCTTACTTGCATTATTCTAACACACATAATGTCGTTAGGACTCTTTCCTGTTGCCATGGAAAATGGGTTATTCGGTGAGAAATATAGAAGAAGTCGATAGCTACATGACCAGAAATTTTACCCACCAAACAGGTAAAACAGGGCGGAAATCACAACTTTAAACGAGTCAGAGAAACAGCACCCACCTTTTGCAATCCTTTGGTGGGTTACCCAAGAAAAACTCTCATCGACAATTATCGGTCTTCCCTTTCGTTTCCATGCTCTTCGTCAAACCGAACGTGCACTGAAATGGATAACTGCGAGGAGGGATGAAATTGCAGGGCTTTTGCGCAAATCTGACGGAAGGCTTAATGCTCCTGACGATCCGAAGTCGGAAGACGGCAAAGGATAAAGGGGAATAGATGAGGAAAATGGTTGTTGTCGTTTCGAGAAAAAAGTCGAAATGTTGAGTGGCGGCATGAAAAACACATGTTCCAAAAGGGGGGGACCAAAGCAATGGATCAGGAAATAACCCCACAAAGTTACTGCACCACCGCCACCACCGCCATCGATGTATGGTACGAGGGTCAAACTGTCTTATCAAATGGGAGAGAGGGTGACTAAGCCACTGAGATTTTTGTTTGCCCCGCCATATCTTTGATGATATCTACGGCGACTGTAATACTTAATGTTACTTATTTCATTAAAATAGTTAAAATTTTTCAATTAGGGTATCCTTATTAGAGGCTTAACAAACGAGAGGAGAAATTTCAAAGATTTTTATTCACTCTTAAATTATCCCAGTTTTGTAGTCATGAAAGAGTCTTTTATAAGATTACATTTATGTTTTTAACTAAACAAATGATGCTAAACACTGTGGTACACTTAGAGATCATCAAACTATCATAGTGGGCCTAAACAGAAAGGCTCCACTGAGATTTCAGTGGGGCTGCCCATGCTGAATCAAAACCCCATACTAGAGCAACCAAACGGTTTTGTACGATCAAAGGGGTTTTCCTGTCCCTTTTAAAAAGGTTTAGCCTCTGATGAGGAAACCTTTCTGACCCTGCACACGGACAAGAATTTGACTTGAATGGAGTGTGAAATCAAGGGAAAGATTAGAAAATGCTCATCACTTGGAATCGGCGGGTTGACCGGGAAACAAAGCATAGACTGTTACTCAGATTAAGATTGGCAAAGCCAAATAACTGTTCTGCTACAATGGTGACAATGATTGGATATAATTCTACATAAAAATTTATATTAATCACGTGAATTGTTCCCTGCATTCTGGTTACATATAAGCAAAAATTAAGCAATTACTGTCAAAGGAAAAAATAAAGAACAGAAAAGAATTTGGAAAAAGTATGACAGTATGAGAACATGGAAAGAACTGCCCTACTTGGATTTCCAGTATCAATTTACAACATGTTAGAAGTAACCACTATCTCCAGTACACCTGTCCTTTCAAACATTCAAAATCACCTTGGAATCCAAGCTGAAACAACAGTGTGGCTCTCTCATTGGAAATAAAATCACAGAACCACATGGGGCTGAACATTTAATGTTTTCAGCAACTGCATGGTTACTTAGCAACCTAAGGTTAAAAAACACAGGAGAGAAAAATATGAAACACCCTAAATCTCTTACAACTTCAAACAGTTTCCGACCACTTGCATTTTCATGCTGCTCTAGTCTAAGTTGGATTGTTCTGCTAACACAAGAAAACTCCCAATCAGTCTATGACTAAGAATAAAGGTCAAAATATTGTTATCAAACAATTGTAGAAAGCGAAGCCTCGCCTCCATGACGCCCTGCATCAGCTTGTAAGCTTAAAGGTGTGCAACTATGCTGGTCCAGATTCCACAATGCCTTTGAACTGCATAAATAGGCAACCATTAATTGCAATCAGCTAAGTATATATATGAAACTACTGCGAGTTCTAGTCTGGATGCATGAAATGCCACCTGGTTCAACCAAGCAAACATTTCACGAGTCCACTTTCACTAATCTCAAACATTCATCAGATGATCTACCATTCTTCTGTGAAGTTCTCTATTTCAAACAATTCTCAGCATCCAGTGGCTGGCTGCAAATAGACCATTAACAAAGATACTGTCAAGATTCCATGCCTAAATGGAACTCGATAGAAGGAAGACAATAAGGATGAGCCATCAATTATAGGGCCATTAGATCACAAGGCTAAGATCACCTAAAGCACTAGTGAGTCACCATGCCAATAAAAAAATGCTGTTTTTGCAGCTAATCAGTTTATTTCATGTGAAGTGTTTAGGTTCTCCAAGGTAACCAATGTGATCCACATCTGTTCCATGATATTTGTGATATGAAGTTATGAACAATATGTTTAAACTGCACCAGCAATCACAACAGCATTGTATTTGTATGCATGTGTGGACATGTATGTTCATTTGTTACCTTTTATCTTCTTGGTTCTCAATTTCTTTCTTTGAATATATATATATATATATATATATAAGATTATAAGATCAATTCCAATTAACAAAATTGAAAACCACTTCTCCAAAAGGTATTGCACTCTATAAGGGCCGTTTTGTTTGATGTATTGGGGAAATAAAAAGAAAGGAAAATTAAAAAGATTGTAAAATTTATGTTGGTAGAAGGATAGGGGAGTAACTGAGTGAATAGAATAAAGTAATGTTACTAGAACTGAAGCAATTATTAACTTGGTCCATTGACTAGTGCAACTAGCTTAAACCAGTTTCTACCACTTAGTGTTTCTACACAAATTGATCTTGATTTCTGGTAAGTTTTTAATAGCACTAACTTTGAAAGTAATCCTCTAAGATAACTTTGTCTAAATGACATATTAGATTTTTCATCTATCTTGAAGTGGGCCCCCAAATAGATTGTGAATGTATATGTACAACCATGTACCACCATGTCCAAAATAAAAGGCATCTACAGTAAGCCAACAAATCTTAGAAAATACCGACTTTCTCATTTGGACTGCCTAGAATGCTTTTCCCATCCATCCAGCATGCTCTTCACCAGCATCCTTACAAATCTTCACCAACCATATCCTCCAGGCTTCAGGCTCCATACTGTCCAACACAGGAAGCCAGTTCCTCTGCCACTACCAATGCTGTAGCAACAAGAACAGGAAGATCGTCCATTGAGACATTGAGAGACAGTGCAAGCATAAGATGGTGGTGCTCTATGATATGTGGCAATTCTCCTTCCTTTTGAACATCTCAAGACAAAAGAACCAACCAAAACTTTTCCTTCCACTCCTTCCAGCTTCTTTTTTTCTTTTTCCACTAATTTGCTGAACTTGTGAAATGGCCCACTGGTTCATCTGATTTACAGAGATTTTTAACTGAACAGCAAACCAGGCCAAACTAGACCATAAATCAAAAGTTCCCGGTTAGACTGGTCACAACAGCCAGTCAAGTCTGATTCTAGTAACACTAGTTACAAAAGGGGAAAAAAAAAGAGAAATACCGATATAAAAGCCCTATAACTGTAGAAAAGATAAGAGTTGACTATGACAAAAATAGGCTCTTGTGAAAAAGATAGACAAATGGTAGAAAAAATAGGCTTCACTGTGGACAAGATAGAGTTGATGAAGAAGACAATACCTTGTTTAATTAATTGGATAGAAAGGGAGGTAAAAGAAGAGTATATGTTCTTTTACCCTCCCTTTAGACTGAACCAAACACTCCCAAGGGTGTGTTTAGATAGGGGGCAAGAGTGAAAATGATGTCGGTGTATGCGAAATAATGAATAAAGATGAAATGGATAGTTTTTTAAAAAAACAGAATGAAAGGATTCATAGTAGAAACTGCAGGTTATTATGTGGAAAAAGTTCGATTATTAAGGTAGATAAATATCATATATATAAAAAAGGATAGTGGCTTTGAAAAAGGGTTTTGGAAACCCCCTTACCTAACACATCCTAAATGGTTTTCCAAGTTCTTTCTGAAAACTTTGCATTAATGCTTTTTTAAGTCCACATTGCTACAACATGGACAATTTATTCTTATTTCCAGTGTATTTATATTTTCAGTTTATTTTTCACATTATCAGAAACCAAGAAGAATATTACGATCATAATTCAATAAGATTTTGTGATATTGAAGGTGGCACATGAATAAACAATGATTTCTCAAGATTAACCTATGTTGGTGAAACAGAATTGCTACTTATATTTGCAACAAGTTGAGCCAAGACAAAATTAAGAGCAAATGAACCTAATGGAGATGTGCAATGCTGGGAATCTTCATATGCAGGGAGGCAATTGGTATTGAAAATTGCTCAGGTCGAAGAATATTTTCAGTTGAACCTGATGCAGATGTGAAACCTTCATGGGTAAGGAGTGGCACCCAATCTTGGAACTTTTTCAATCCGAGTGTATTTTCCACTAGTCAAGGAAATGACAAAGAGAACATTTCAACTAAAAATATTTATTGGCAACAAGGAATTTTGCTGTGATTGTTTGCTACAAAATGATAATGCACAAACCAATGATAATTACTAAAACAGGGAAATGTCTGTAAAAATGAACTAAAGACAGGTATTTACATGATTCGTAGCCTAGAATGTAATGACTAAAATATGGCAACACATAGCGGCAATTTCTTGTAGAAAATCCTCAGAGAAACTACACAGGAGTTTTTTCAAAATGTCCTCAGAGTGAGGGAGGGAGGGAGCAATTGTGTGATGCCACTTCAGTTGTGTCTTTCTTAGTATAGAAGGACATATTATGGAGCATTTCCTTGGTAGCAACTTCTAGGATCAACTCAGATCCCAAAAACCAATTATACAAATTAAAAAAAAGAGGGAAAGTTAAGATTGATTGCCTTTTCATGATCATCTCTATATCATCCTGTGTGTGTGTGTTTGAGTGTTAGAGAGAGAGAGAGAGAGAGGGTAAAGTTGACATCCCGGAAAGTCATGTTCTAGGAAAACTACATCAGAGCTTTTACAACGTGTCACTCAAGTCATTGCAACATGTCAAGAAGTTGATCCCTAAGGAAAACAGGCCATCAACCTCAATATACACCACTCTAGTCATCATTTCTTTGGACAATTTGTATAAGTAAACTAAAATTTTGAATGAAAGCCAACCCCAGTGGATTTGATTGCTGAGCAATTGGTGAGTTGGGCCTAATATTTATGAAAAATGGATAAAACGATATGGAGGCCACAAGACCAACAGAAATTACCCAATGGAAAGTTTTAACACTGTAATCCTGATTCATTGTGTTATATTTTTGCCTGCCAGAATTGAGGCAGAAGTCGGTATCTATCTTAGGCATAGTTGTTAAAGGCATAAGGTGCACCAAGGCACAAAGGGCTCTTAGGGCCTAGGCGCACTAGTAAGGCACGCACCTGAGTGAAGCAAGGCTCACATTATATAAAATCAAATAA
>JAYJMB010000488.1:0-62295 GCA_036873735.1 Pouteria campechiana
TTCATTAAAGCTCAATGGGGACACTAGTGATAGTGAATGTACTAGGTTAGCTTGAAAGGCTTAAACTGATCAAAGAATGCCTAAATCACTTCCAAGTAAACATGTTATCTAGGATTTTTCTTTGAGAGATAATCAAACAAGTTCTAGCATGCTTGTGTCAACCATAATATGTTACTGAATTCACAACATCATCACTAATCTACATATACTTTGCATAATCATAACATAATGTGCTAATTGAAATTTTCATCAGTCATGAAAAAGAAGGAGTTATCACAAGAATCAGTAAATCACAAGATAGCACCTATCCTTCTTTCAAAATCATGTGCAATGGTAATAAAAACTTAGCATATGTTATTGATCATTAAGAGAGAATCCATCCTATTCAATTTCAACATGTTAGCACAATTACTCTTGGCTTTACTTTAGCTAAGTTATCAAAAGAGAAGCTCATAGAGAAAATTTATACCCAAATTTGAAAAAATTTTTCAAAACTGAATGCAAATCTGATTTCTTGGTTGCAAATCCAAATGTAACTCCCTAAATACCCCCAACTTAAATCAAACATTGTCCTCAATATGAAATAATGAAAGAAATTTAAGTTTAAGGGATCCCTGAATGAAGTGCATTCTAATCCTCTTCTTCTGAAATTTATTGGCATTCTTTTCAAAATTTTGACAATTTTGATACTTGACACATAATCTGCAATCTCATGAAATTTCTATGGTCAATCTGAAATAGATTCTTACTTCTGAAATAGAAATATCAAACCACAACTAAAAATATATCCAAATAGAGAAAACAAAACAAACAACTAAGCTAAATGTGAAGAGAACAAAGAAAGTTCAACTAGTCTATTTCTTATGAATTTAACTTTCTCTTCTCAAGTAAACCATTCTCCTTTGTTGGTGGACAAAAGTTGATCAAACTATTGATAGTTGTAAGACAGAATTGTCTGAAATCAAGTAAGCATAACAAAAAATCTAAACAAAAAGAAAAATAAAGCAAACTAAGCTAGACTAAAAATCCTAAAAGAGAAAAGATGAATAAGTAGTTCTTATTTATAGTCTTCAGCTTGATTGTCTCTTTTGCTTGTCATTCCTTCAAAGTATGGCTTCAGACATTGACCATTCACATTGAATGTTCCCTTAGTGTCATGAACAACTTCAATTGTCCCATATAGTAATATCCTAGTGACAGTGAAAGGACCTGACCATCTGGACCGCAGCTTAGTAGGAAATAGTCCAAGATGAGAGTTATAACGCAACACTTTTTAACCAATTTCAAACTCTCTTCTTAGAATGTGCTTATCATGTCATCTCTTTGTACATTCTTTGTATATCTTGGTATTCTCATAAGCCTCATTGCGAAGTTCATCCAGCTCATTCAATTGTAGCAATCTTTCTTCTCCAACAAGTTGCCTATCAAAATTCAAAAATTTTAATGCCCAATATGCTCTATGTTCTAATTCCAGAGGTAAATTACAAGCCTTTCCAAATACCATCCTAAAAGGAGATATTCCAATGGGCATTTTGAATGTAGTCCCATAGGCCCAAAGTGCATCTTAAGTTTTACTGACCAATCTTTCCTAGAAGCATTCGCAGTTTTCTCCAAAATTCTTTTGATTTTCCTATTTGAAACTTCTACCTATCCACTAGTCTAAGGATGATAAGGGGTTGCAATCTTATGTGTAACTCCATATTTGTGAAGAAGTGCATCAAATTATTTATTGCAAAAATGTGTTCCCCCATCACTGATGATTACTCTAGGAGTGCCAAATCTGATAAAAATATTTATCTTCAAAATTTTGATCACTACCTGAGCATCATTTGTTGGCATTGCTGCAGCTTCCACCCATTTTGACACATAATCTACAACTACTAGAATGTACTTATGGCCAAAGAAAGAAGGAAACGATCCCATGAAATCAATACCCCAAACATCGAATAATTCACAAATAAGAATGTTGTTTAAAGGCGTCTCATTTCTCCTAGAAATATTTTCTATTCTCTGACATCTATCACATGAAAGTACATGGGTGTGTGCATCTTTGAAAATTGTTTGCCAATAAAAATTAGATTGCAAAACCTTAGCTACAGCTTTAGTAGAACTGAAATGTCCACCTACCTCTCAATCATGACAATGTTATAGAATACTTACCATCTTCTCCTCCGGTATACACCTCCTTATCACCTGGTCTATGCAAACTTTGAACAGAAAAGATTCTTCCCAAAGATATTATTTAACATCAGAAGGAATTCTTTCTTCTGTTATGGTGACGAGTCAGGGGGTAAAATATCACTTGCCAAATAATTCACAAAATCAACAAACCAAGGTGTTTGTGTGGAGTTGATATGAAATATATGCTCATCAGGGAATTCTTCAAGAATTGGAGTCTCCTTATCTTTTGCAGTTGAAATTCTGGACAAGTGATCTACAACTATGTTCTCATGTCTCTTCTTATCCTTGATCTCCAACTCGAATTCCTGTAGCAAGCAAATCTACCTAATCAATCTAGGCTTTGCTTCTTTCTTTGCAAACAAATATTTCAGAGCTAAATGATTAGAATAAACAATCACTTTTGAATAAATCAAGTAAGAATAAAATTTATCGAAAGCAAAAACTACTACCAAAAATTCCTTTTTTGTTGTCAACTAATTCAATTGAGCTCCTAACAAGGTCCTACTAGCATAGTAAATGATTTAAAAAAATTTTCCTTTTCGTTGTCCCAAGACAGCTCCTACAACAATATCACTTGCATCACACATTAGCTCAAAAGGTAGATCCCACTCTAGTGTTGCCATGATTGGTACTGAAACCAATTTCTCCTTCAAAGTGTTACAAGCTTCCAAACAGTCATCTGAAAAGTTAAATGGTATATCCTTAACTAAGAGTTTAGAGAGGGATTTAGCAATTTTTGAAAAGTTCTAAATAAATCATCTATAAAATCCAGTATACCCTAGAAATCCTCTAACAAATTTAATAGATGTGGGTGGAGGAAATTTTTTAATGACCTCCACTTTTGCACGATCAACTTCTATTCCTTTTTCTAAAATCTTGTGTTAAAGCACTATTCCTTCCTGCACCATAAAATGACACTTTTTTCAATTTAGAATAAGGTTAATCTCCTCACATCTTTGCAACACCAAATTCAAATTATGTAGACATGAATCAAATGATAGCTAAAAGTAGAAAAATCATCCATGAAAATCTTAAGATATTCCTCAACCATATCAAAAAAATGGCCACATACATCTCTGAAGAGTGGTGGGTGCATTGCAAAGACCAAAGGGCATTCTCCTAAAAGTAAAAGTATGATATGGATAAGTGAATGTGGTTTTCTCTTGATCTTTTGGTGTAATGAGAATCTAATTATAACCTGAGTAACCATCCAAAAAGCAATAGAATTCATGTCCTACAAGTCTTTCTAACATCTAATCAATAAATGGTAAAAGAAAGTGATCTTTTCTAGTGGCATCATTCAATTTTCTATAATCAATACACACACGTCATCTAGTAACTGTTCTAGTTGGAATCAATTCATTATTATCATTTTTTTGAACAATCATACCTCCCTTCTTTGGTATAACTTGCACTGGTCTCACCCATGGACTATTAGAAATAGGATAGATGATTCCTGCATCAAGTAGCTTGATCACTTTTACTTTCACCACTTCTTACATCGTTGGGTTCAAATGCCGCTGATGTTGGATGGTGGGTTTGTATTGCTCATCCATTAGAATTTTATGCATACAAAGTGAAGGGCTGATTCCTTTGATGTCTGCAATTTTCCATCCAATGGCACCCTTATGCTCTCTCAATACTCTTAGTCATATCTGACAAAGAAGAATAAATAATCACTGACAGAGAAGAAACTTCATCTATGTAAGCATATTTTAAATGAGAAGGATTTGAGTTCAAGAATAGGAGGTTCTTCAATAGATGACTTAAGCTTTTTATTTATTTGTCCCAGATCCTCAACTCTTAGTAACTAAGGCTTTGAGTAGGGTGGGTTTGCCTCCATAAACTTTTCACAATCCTCTACATCCTCTCTCTCAGTTTCTTTGTTGCTTGGTTGGGTCAAGCATGCTTTAAGTGGATCTTCGACAAGACTTTCCTAAAAAACTATGTTTACCAATTTGTCAATAGATTCAACCGCAAAATAAGAATTAACATCCAAAGGACATTTCATTGCTTCAAAGACATTGAAGGTGACTTGATCATCTTGAACTCTAAGAATTAATTTTCCTTGTTAAACATCAAGAAGAGTTCTTCTTGTTGCTAGGAATAGTCTACCTAAAATAAGTGGTACCTCCCTATCTTCTTCCATATACAAAACTATGAAATTAGTAGGAAAAATGAACATATCAACCTTTACCAACACGTCTTCTTCAATACCCCTTGGATGTTTGATTGAACGATCAACAAGTTGAAGTGATACTGTAGTTGTTTTGACCTCTCCCAATCCTGATTTCCTAAAACATAGAAAGGCATTAAGTTAATACTTGCACCTAAATCACACAATGCCTTTCAAAATATGAATCACCAATAGTACAAGGGATAGTGAAACTCTTTGAATCTTTCATCATCTGTGGTAGTTTATTTTGCAGGATGGCTAAACATTCCTCATTCAACTTCACAATTTCATAATCCTCCAACTTCCTTTTGTTTGCCAAGATCTCCTTCAGAAATTTTGCATAGTTGGGCATCTGTGCTAAGGCATCTGCAAAAGGAATGTTAATATACAGCTTTTTAAATACAACTAGAAATTTAGAGAACTGATTATCCATCTTATGATGTAGAAGTCTTTGAGGATAAGAGATTAGAGGCACATATGGATTGGGATTGTCTAGAAAAAGTGTACTTTTTCTTGCCTCTTGTGGTTGTTTATTATCTTCCTTTTCTCTTTCTTTGGGAGCTGGTTATTCTATGATTTTCTCTCACGCTTGCTTTCCACTTCTCAGGGTTATAGCTTTCACCTTTTTAATTGAATTTTTCTCTATGTTGCTAGGTAAAGAACCCTACTGTCTTCCTGACAATATGTTTGCTAGTTATCCTACCTGCATCTCCAAATTTTTGAATGAGGCCTCTTGATTTTGAAACCCTATGTCTATGTTGTTTATGAATTCTTGAGTGTTATTCATAAAGTTTTGAGTACTGCTAACAAATTTATTAACAATCTAATCCAGATTAGATTTTCTTTCTTCTAGTTGCTTGAATCTTGGTGGTGGCCTTACTGCATTCTGATTGCTCCATGAGAAATTTGAATGATTTTACCACCCTGGATTGTAAAAGTTGCTATAGGGATTGTTCTGCATCCTATTGAAATTACTAACAAAGTTAGCATTCTCACTAGATTCTGCAAAAGTGTTACCTACCTAAAAATCCATACTAACTTGTCTTCCACCACAAAAATCACAAGTCACTTTTAAATTTTTATTGCTAAAGCATTCATATTGTCTATCTTCGTATTCAATGCTTCAAACTGTATAGTGAGTGTAGTGAGACCGTTCACTTCATGCACTCCGATTGGTCTTCTCATTGGTAGCCTCTCAATAGACCACTGATAGCTGTTGGATGCCACCTCCTCCAATAGTTCGTAAACTTCTTTTGGCATTTCGTTATTCAATGATCCTCTTGTAACTACATCAATCATAAAATGAAAATTTGGACTAGTCCCATTATAAATAGTTTGTACTTGCATCCATAGGGTAGTTCATGATGTGGGTATCTCCTTAGCAAGTCTTTGAATCTCTCCCATGCCTCATATAGTGATTCATTATCCATCTGCATGAAAGTTGTAATATTATTACGCATCTTAGCAGATTTAGAAGGAGGAAAAAACTTACCTAGGAACTTTTGTGCCATAGCATCCCAAGTGGTGATTGAGCTGCAGGTCTTTTTATGCATGATGTTTATCCCTGAACAGTTGGAGTAGCATAATCTCTCAAAATTCTATGTGGATTTTTAGATATAGCCACTCCAACTACACCTGCTTCTTCTATCTTTTCAATCAGAATCAATTATTCTCTCAGTCTTCTTCTGTAGGTACGATCAATTTCTGAGTCAAACTCAGCTAAATTGCTTTGCTGACTTCATACCATACATATTTTTTGCAAAATAACATAAACAAATTAAATCTAGAATTCAAAATAAACTATAATAAAGAATCAAACTCATAATATAATATAATACAATCTTGAGCCTAAAAAATAACTTCCAATAATAGTTCGTAATCTGCATGTCTCATACTCTTAAATTTGCAACATCTGATGCATGAAAAACAACTAAATTTATGCACTTTCATTTCTAGGCTTTGATTTCAAACTTTTTTTCTTATTAAGCTGCTTTCGAGGCACTGAAGATCTAGCTACAAATTTGAATTCCTTGTTCAGAGGCACCCAAGTCAACTTTTGAGTCATTAAGTCTTACTTCGGAGTCACCCAATTCAACTTCGAAGGCACCCAAGTCTGCTTCAGAGTCAATAAGTCTTACTTTAGAGTCACCCAACTTAACTTTAGAGGCACCCAAGTCTGCTTCAAAGTTACCCAATATTAACTTCGGAGGCACCAAGTCTGCTTTGAAGTCATCCAATTTGACTTTGGAGTTTGGATGTTCTAGAGCAGTTTTAGTATAATTATCATAAATTTCGCATATGAACTTCAAATTCAGCAATTTTTCTTGTGTTGGATAGATACTTTCAAGATTTACAACTTTTATATTAATCAATTTTCTTAATTCTTCTTGTATCTCTAGTCGTAGGAGCTCAAAGTAAAACCTTTTGTGCATCTAAAATTGATATTTTAGAGTTTTTTAAAGATAATAACACAGTTTTAATCATAACTTTCTTATACGAACTTAGAACTATACAATTATTTTTTTTTAGATAGATAATTTTAGGGACTATAACTTTCATGTTGATTACTTTTTCCAAATATGCCTCCATCAGTCCCAGAAATTGCTTTAAAGTAACATCTTTTGTAATCTTCACTTTCATTTTATAGATTTTTATGTCTGCAACAAAACAAACTTTGTTAAGTGTAATATTCATTTCAAAAAATTAAAATAAGATAGTAATATATAAATTTAGATATAAAAAATATGATATAATATAAACTTATCAAGGGGATTCAATCTTCTTGCTAGTAGCATTTTTGACATTCTCAGCCAAAGGGGTTGGAAGAAATTTCTAGCACAACCAAGTGATGCACTAGTGTCAGTCATTCAAGAGTCCTATGCAAATGCCCGAGAGCAACACAAGTCCAATATAAGGTAATTGAGGGCACTGGTGCAGCATAAGATGGTACCATTCCATCAATTATGTCTACGATTTGGTGTTGTTTCCCATAGGATGGGTTAACTCAAGAGGGGAGGGGTGAATTGGATATATAAAAATATATTGCTTAACTCCTGTTGAATCATTTTTCTCTTTTTGTGCTTGTGTGTGGTGTGATGCAAAGTGAATGGTAAAATAATAAGGTGCATTAAAGATAAAATAGGCAATTAAACACACAAGCACACAAACAATACTATTTTTATAGTATTTCAGGAACCTTGTCACCATATTTACTCTTCTAAGAGCACACACTCATTGTGCCTTGGGTTCCACTATATCCCATATAATGGAAATAGAAAATACTCACAACACTCTTCTGGATTCCTACTCCAGGGTGCGTAAACAAGTGTTCCCAATACTCTTTTGGATTCTAGCTCTAAGGGGCATAAATATAGTATTCCCAACACTCTTCTAGTTTCACAAGCTCACCAGGAAACTCACTGGTTTCGAAGGTCACTAGCAAACTTGATGGTTTTCCAAAGATCACTACTAATTCTCTAGTTTTTAAATTAACTAGAAAACTGTAACACTTTTACATAGTATTCCTCTCAAGTACAGGGGAATATATGATCTTTTACAGTTCTTAGTGATACAAACGGATCTTTACATAATGTAAAGACAATGACCATTAAGAATATGAAGGTTTAAGCTTGAGGATAGATAACTAAAGGTTTAACTACTGGCCATGGGTGGAAGGATTTGCATAAGGTTAAGCACATCTAAAAATTATTCCTTCACTACCTTTGAATCATTCCACATTTTCTCCTTAAATAACTTCTTCATAGTTTCAACTGTTTGAGAAAATAGGCTCCGTTGAATGCAAAAATGAGAGCAACATTGAATGAATAAGACCGTTGAGATTTCTACCATTAAAGTCCATGCATTTCTGATTTATCTCAAGCTACTGCATCGCCGTTCAAAGAGGAGGATGAGTTGTGTTGAAATAGTGACTGATACAAGTCTACCCAATGATAGCATGAGTGCAAATGTCTTTTTGAATGCTAGTCACATAAATCAATTTTTCACTGATAAGTCACAGCCTCTCTCTGTCTGTATTTGTCTGCCATAAGTTGCAGACAAATTCTTTCATAGATTTGTCTATCAATTGAACTTCCACAAGGGTGATTTGTCTGTTGAAGTAGAGACGGACTTTGAATGGCTAGATGAAGTCGAACTGACTGATAGATAAACTATGCTTTGTCTGCCTGAATTCCTCCAGGAAATTTGTCTATTGATCAATCCTTCATGCATTGCTTTGTCTATTGAAAATAACGGATGAACTTTGGGTGGTGTAGATGAAGTCAAACTAGTTGATTGATGAAATCTCCTTTGTATATATGAATAGATGAAGTATGATATTCTTCCTTTGTTCTTCATTTGTCTATTGGAGGTGGCAAATGAAGTTTGCTTTTGTTTTGCTTGAACAAACGAAGTGTAGTATTTGTTTGATGTAAGCAATAGATGGAATTTTCTTTACTTTATCTTGGACGAAGTACTTTACATGCTACATATGGATTTATCTGATGCAATCTATAGACGAACGTGCCTTTATTTATTGAAGTCCACTTTCAGTCCAAGCAGCTCTTTGTCTGCTCAACTTCATCTTCTACTTTGGCTGATACATTATCTGTAGTAACTTCATCTTCTACTTTGGCTGATACATTATCTGTAGTAAGTAATAGATGAATTTTGATCTGCAGACAAAGTAAAGTTCTTTAACTACTCTGTACTTTTCAAGCAATGGAAGGGGTTGTTCTTGCAACTTCTTTGTTTCTTCAATCTTCATGTGTCTCTCTTGGCTTAGCTGAAGTTACACTCCCTTATCTATTCATATTCCCTTTTTAACCTCAGACTAATCTATTCTTCTAACTTTGTTGATTAGACAAAGTTTTCTTGTTTTTGTGCATGATTGTCTAGGCGACAATTTCTTCTTTCTTCCTTTGTCTGAGTATTTGATGGAGCTTCTTCTTCTTTCTTTTTTTTAGATAAACTTTGCTTGGTCAATATAGATAGTTCAAATTTCTCAAACAACTTTATACTCTTCAACCATGGCTTCATGTTCAACTTCCTTTGTCTTGCAGTTGTCTATTGAAATTTTCTCATTATATTTAATAGACAACACAAGCTCATTACAGTGCATCTGTAAAGCCTTTGTTTTTCTCTCTTATTTTGTTCATGAAAGCTTCTCTTAGACAATACAACATTTCTTGTTGCTTGTCTCCAAACCTTTTACTTTTCTTCTTCTTCCATGATCTTTATCAATTCAACTCCTTTGGAACGTAGCAGATAGTTATGGTAGTTTGTTACAGATGATCATAATCCCACACTTGAACTTTTCTACACTTGCTACATTGTTAGTTTTCATATTTATTAACATAATGTATTTTATCCTCATATGATTTAATCATATTGTATATCAAGGATAATATACATCGCTATTAAGTGCATAATGTAAAAGCTTAAATAATTATGGTGCTTAGTATGATTTGAAAAATTTATACAATAGAAAATAATTAATGTTAGTGCACTATTTAGTGGAGAATGCATGATTGTGTAATTAAACATTCATGATTATGTGTTTATGTTAATTAGTGTTTATCAATTTATAATCATACATATGATTGTTAGAGATTTAAGCATACAAACTTCTTATCTTAATATAGGTTTTGTTATCATCAAAATCATATACAATAATACTGACACTTGGAAGATATTGACAGGGATGAATACTCAACTTGGCTGGAGCCAATGGAAGCATAGGAATGACAAACCAGGAACCCAATGGAAGCATAGGAATGACAAAGTAAAGAGCTTTCCATGAGGGCAACTCAAACCAAAGAGTAAAGCATGACACCACTTTATCTCCGCCAGGTTGTTGCCAACCATTCACTCCTCTAAATTCACAAAGGAGAGAGTGCTTCATGACTACGCTATCCAAACAAGGTTGTCTATTGATGTGGGGTGAGTGATCGAACGATCCATTATTTTGCAATTCACAGAAAAGCCGACAGTAGGCTTGAAGCACCCTTTTCTTATTTATGTGCTATGTCTCCAGGGCTAGATTCCTACTACTATTTCTAAGGAGCCACAACACCCATTAGGCCCCATCAGAAATGCTATGATCCAGGCTTTTAAGAAACAAGGTGTTCAGTAGGAGGATGCAAGTGAGCCTGCTGCACCAAGCTCTTCTAAACAAAGACCAGCTGCACTACCTTCTTTTGGCGAACCAACACTAGCTGACTTATAGAAGCAAATAGTAGAAATGAGAGACTCAAATGAACAATGCCAAAAACACATGATGAGAGAGGAAAGGTGGCAATTTTGCTACCATATGGACTACACGAATGCTTTTAATACCATGTTCCAGAATTGCAGTATGTCACAAGGCACCAGCTTCATTGTTTTCCCCACTCCACACACCTTTCCTCCATATACTCTTGAAGAAGAATCTGAAGAATGGGATGATGAAGAGGATGAATGAAGATGTATAACAGGAAAGTTTTCATTTTCATCACCTTTATTCTACATTCAAGATAATTTTGTTTTTAAGTTTGGAGGTATTGGTTATTATGTGCATGTTTGTGTGTTTTGTTGATCTTAGTTGTGCTTGTGTGTTAAAGGGGGTCTAATCTATGTTGTGTGTTTGGATAGTTCATGTGTTTTGTTTAGTACTTCTGTCTAGTGTTTTATTTGATTATGGTTATGTTTGGTCTTTAAAAATGTATAAAAAATATATTTTTATTTGTTTTGTGTGTTTTGAACATTGATTAGAGTCATAGTAGAAAACCCATGATACATAAGAGATATATAATAATGGCTAGGATAAAAATTATGAATATCATCATTATCTATACATTTGACATGATCACTTGTCTAAGTTGCTATATATTCAGTATACACATTGATCACATAGTCATTTCTTTTGAAGCCATTGAGTACTTAGCAACAGTCTAGGCAACTAAGTATGCATAACTTTGTTTGAACTCTAGAACTCATTGGAATTAGTGTTTGAGATGAACATTATATTTGTCATTTACTTAGGGGGATCACATCTCATGAAGTGAAAAGGAAATAAGTTTGGGGGTGTGGCAGTAATACAACTCAAGAATGGGGGGATCACATTTCAAAGAATTCAAAAGAAGATAATTGTGAAGAGTGTAACAGTAATATAGCCCATAGAAGGAAAACAAGCAGAGTAAAGAAGAAAATAAAGAAAGTTAAACATTGTATGCTAATCTATTGTAGTCTCTCTTTCAAGCTGTGAGTTTGTAGGGTTTGCACTGTATATGCATTACTTGGTTGCTTGAATGAAACTAAGTGTGAAATTAGACAAATTGGATATTGTTGGCACTTGCACTCATAATCTGAGGTTGAGAGGATAAGGTTTGAGTAGAAATGTTATATATATATATATATATAAAAAACTTTAAAATTTTCTTCTTAGCCATGTTGACTCTATTGAGGTGTTTGAACATGAGCCTGATTGATGTATTTTGTGTCTTAGTAAAAGTATGCTCTTTTGTTTTGCTTGAGGATGTGCAAATGAATAAGTTTGGGGGTATTCGATAAGAAAATTTTATTCACTTATATTTAATATTATTCAAGCTTATTTATTTATTAATTCTAGAATATTTCATATACTATTCATGAATCTTATGTTTATGTTCTAGATTCAAGGAAAAGTGAGAAGAAATGGAGTAAATTTGAAGAAAAGAAAAGTGCAATGGAATAGTTAAAGAAAGAATCAAGTGAAGTAGAAAAAATTGGGCAAAAGATTCCTCGTCGGTGTCAAATGCTAAGACATGGTGTAGAATTTGTGCAAGGTAGCTAGTGGAGGTAGAAGATTTCATGCCACGACATCAGATTCTATGTTGCGGCATCAGCGCTACTCTGGGTTTTCAACTTCTCCTGTCACTTAATGGAGAGAGGACATTTAAGGGATCTTTTTGGGGAGTGTTTAAGGGTTTCTTTGGGGATGGCTTGGGAGCTTTGGGAGAGAAACATGGAATGTTTTGGAAGAAAATCTTGGAAGGAAGAAGTGGAAGCCAGGATGCAAGTCAAGCACCAAAGAAGAAGAGTTTTCTGCCATCAATCTCTAGTCTTTTGATGTTTTCATTCATATTTGTTACTTATGTTTTGTATTAGAGTTTGGATTCGAGTTCTGGTTAATGAGGTAGGGTTTGTTATGGATTTTGATTTGAACATGAGTAGCTGAACTCCTCTTTCTAGAGGAATGATGGAACTTATGTTGAACTCATGATTTAATCAATGAGCTATGCAATTGAGTATGTTTTATTGATTTATTTGTGATGTTGTGTGATTAATTCTTTCAATCTAGTAGCCATTTATTAAATGATATTGCATTTAGGATTTGACACCCAAGAGAGATAATTCTGAATGGGATCTAAATATCATGACATGTAATGCTAGATGAATTGGAAAAGCTTCTAGGTTATGTAAGATAATTCAAAAGAACCATAAGTCTTAATGCATTCCTAATATTCCAATTTTTATAGGGATATCAAAATTGGGATATTGAGAATAGATACTTAACCTAGCACTCGGGAGAGGAGGTTAAGTGCATTAGGATTCTTGATCTATAAATTGATAAAAACAATCAACACATAATAAGTTGAAGAAACCATGATTGAAGCACAAGTGAAGTCGATCCTCTAGATGCTTCTATACCTTGATTTCATTCTACCAGAAGATCATTTATTTATATTTCTTATTCAAACCACATTATTTGATTTTCCAAATAAAATTTAGGATTAATTACTGTGATAGATAGTGATTAATTGAGATATATAATCCCTATACAGACGATACCTTCTCACTACTGTATTACAAAATTTAACACTGTACAATTGCAGTATAATTTTCAAAGTGATCACATAGACCTTTCAAGATTGCTAGCAAGTTTGAATCTCTATGCTGCATATACATTGCTTCTATAAGATAATGAAAGTTTGGATTTAAAGTGTCTGTTACATCAATGAAGTGTTGTGGTGACTGTCGTGGAAGTTTTATACAAGCAGAAGGGTCAATCTTTAATGGAGGAGGTGGATTAGATGAGGAAGGTGGCTTGAAGTTGATTAGAAAATTGTTGACAAACTTATCAATATTTGAAAATTTTAGCTTGAAATTTTTGGGGAATGGCTTCTTCATTTTAGTGATGTTGAGTTTAATAAATTTAGGACATCAATATGTTATAATGGAAGGTCTAGAGGTGTGAAGATTGCATTTTGGGCTGCTAGCTCAAAGTTTACATATTTATTCTTTTTCTACGTTCAATTTCTTCTTCTATTTACCTTATTTTCTTGGAAAGCTTTCTTGGAGTGGAAGAGAAAGATTTGAAGTTTTAGATGGAACTACTGTCATGGGTGGAATATGGTAACTTTTAAAAGATTGGGAATAGATAGAGAGTTCTGTGATGACAACATCTCTATATGGAGGAATTGAAGATTCAAGAGCAAAGCACTTTTGGATGACTTTGGTTTTAGAAGGTGGAAGCAATGTTTGAGAAACTAGAGGAATAATTGTCTATTTAGAAGGATTAGATGGTTGAGATGATTTTTAGGAGAGTGAGAAGGTTTCTTTGAAGTGGACTTTAGAGACTTAAGGAGATTGAAGATTGGACTTTCTAACTCAAAGATGATATCAACTGAATTAGATGAGGATGAAGATGATGAGGAAGTGAAAGTGGAAGTAGATGAACAAGACTCAGGAGAAGGATGAGGCAATTTTTGTGGAAGAATAGCAACAAGTGGAGAAGTGGAAAGTTGAGAAACATGGGATGTGAGATGAGGAGAGGAACGAGCCGATTAAGAATGAGTAGACCTGATTGGTGAGGTAGTTATGGGCTCATGAACAGGAGTAGATGAAGAAGAAGGTTGGACTGGTTTGGATTTTCCTTTGATGGACTCAACTAAAGAAATCAAGGTGTCAAGTTTTTCATGCATTGAATCCATCCTAATCTTGAGGGCAGAAATGGATGTTTTAATGTTGATTAGCCTACCCTCAAGGCTTTGTGGGGTGAAGTGGGTTGATGGAGAGGAATGGGTTGCTACTTTTGCTACTACTGCTATTGTTTCTTCTCTTACTGATTCTCCTTCTCACATCACATGATCTATAGTTCTTGTTTCTTCTTTTTGTCTTCTCTCTGTTTCTCTTTCTACAATTGAGATTTCTTCTTCTCTAATTATTTCTTTTATTTCTTCTATTCTGCTAGATGATGCAGGATCTTGATTTTTCATTGCAAAGGTTTCCATTCCTGTTTCCTCTTTTATAGAGAAGTCATATTGTCTCATTTCTTCTATCATTACAACTACTTCATTTTCATCTAAGTCTTCTTCAAAGACAACTTCTCTTCTTATTTCATCACTTTGTGCAGAAGGGGTTATTTCTTCTGATCTTGTAATCTCTTCTGTTATGATTGAGGGGATCTTTTCTTGTTCTCCCTTAGCTATTTTCACTCTCATTTCTTCTTCTTCTTCTCTATCTTCTCTTAGCCTCTTTGGTTGCCTAGGCCTTCTTGGCCTTTTAGTGATTCTTCCATCTGAGGCTATGAATATTCCCATTTTCTTTAGTGTTACATTATTAATCATGTCTGATTTCTTGAATTCTTCTAGTTTCTCATATGACAAGTCTGTCTATGCCTTCTTTAAGAATTTAGTCATCACCATTCCATAGGGCAGAGGAAACCTTGTATTGGACTTGACTTGATATAGATGATAAAACATAATCTTGGCTAGATCTGTCTTCTTCTTAAAATTTAACCCCTAAAGAATTTTTGCATCTCTTTTAGAGATGCTTTCTCTTCCTCCTATCTTGGGGAGAATGTTGTTGTTGATGGTAACTTTGTTCTTCGTTATTGAAGATTACCTTTAGAAATCTGTTTCTCCCCATTCTTCTTTTTTGAGATGGTCTTGAATCCTCTGCTTCTTCTTTGTGTTCCTTTTTTCAGACATAACAACTACGGTTTCCATTAACACTACTGCTTCAACTGAATTCTTCATCTTCAGTAATGGAAATTTAGGGTTTTTAAGGGGATTTGAGTGGAATGAGCTTAGGTATTCTTTCTGAGCAGAGAAAGGGGAAGTGTATAAAAATGAAAATATGGTGCTTAAAAGTTGAGAAGGATGAGATATACTAGGGAATTTGAATCACCTTATTCCATATGGGATTACTTACACAACAGGTGAAATTTACCAATAGTCCAAAATAGGGTTAAAAAGGAATTCGATGAGGTCTAGGGTTCTCAGACAAAAGAGTAGGCTTTTCGAACAAAGATGGGAATTTCAAACAAAAGGGGTGATATTGGTTTTGTTTGAGATTTATTTTTGGATGATATGAATAACGATTCTGTCTTAAAAGTATAATGTGAAAACAATGTTCAAAATTCTGTTAGCATGCTTAAAACTTCTTTGAAGATATTCTTATTATGAAAATTTATTAATAAAGTTATTATAAAGATATATATATTTATGCCATATACATAGATGAAGCATTAAAAGCATGCAGTTGAGAGCATTTCACATAGATCAAATGATCTACAATTTATGCATGGAAATCTAGTATGCTATGCTCCTTATCCCTTATTATGTAAATTGAGTAACCACTTTTAGTGGATCACAATATTGCTCTTGTGGTTCATACGCGCACCTAAATTGACAAGATTATACTTTATTCTTTGGTAACCATTTGAAAATAGGTTTAGGTGGGTTAGTGATAGCATATTTTGGTACCCATAATTTCTTTGGTGCCACTGAGCTAATATTAGGAGATTTTATAGCATTTATTTCATCTGCAGCATTCTTAGGAACCCAAATTAGGTTTTGTTTGGTCTCTTATTTTCTTCTAGAATGATTGCTCTATTTCTATTATTGTTATTCACCTTTTCTTTTTGGTTTGACTTTCAACAAGGTAGAGGTCAAGGTTTTTCCAAGGGCATTGTTCTCTACCTTGACCAGCTCAAGCTTACCAATGGTACATTGTTTACTCTTGAGCTTATTATTTTCTTCTTTCAATTTGGAGCATTATTCGGTCATCTTATGCAGCCCCTTTTTGATCTCCTTATATTTGGATTTTAAAGCCTTGAAATCTTCATATAGATCTTCTAGGATTTCTTGAAAATTTGGAACTTTTGTTTCTAAGAATACCTCATTGTCATGAATCACCATGAAACTGAAAGCACTTATTTGTTTTTCTTCAGCTCCACTTGAATCTTTACAAACAGATTCTTCTATAATATCTTATTCCTGCACAGAATCAATTGTTTTGGTCCTTTAGACGTTATCAATTTTGTGATAAATGATTTCTAATCTATCCCAGATATCTTTAACAAGACTACACATAGATATTCTCTCAAACTCAATGTGTGATAAAGCACAATATAGGCAATTTTTGGCCTTAGCATCACTTTCTATAACTTCTATGTCCTCTTTGGCGTATTTCTCTTGAACATTAAGGACTACTATGCCATTTTTTTAATAAGTTGGTCCAATTCTTCTTACATTCCAATTCTCATCTTCTAACGCTTGGTCTATGCAAGTTGACTCTATTTGAGAAATAAAGACAAAGTTATCACATACTTGGTGATAAGATGATCTATTCCTACCTTTATCAAACACATCACCAATTATTTGGTTTTCAAGATGAGCATGCTTGAATCTCCAATCTCTAGGAAAAGAAGAATTACCTACCTTGTTCACTTCAAATGTGGATGATTGAAGCTATCTATCTGCTCCATCCCTTAGTGTTTTAGCTTGTGGAGGATGTATTTGTTTGTCTTGAAAGTTCAGCTTCTCCACACTTGCTGTGAGACTGTCTGTTTCATCATTCAAATCACTTGTTCTTCTTGAATAGTTAGTAGATTCATCAAATTTGGCATACATAGACTATTCTATAGATCTACCACTCAAGTTGTAGACTTTAAATGTTTTGCTAATAATGGAATATCCAAAGAATATTCCTTCATTAATTTGCTATAAAATTTTCCAAGATTTCCTTTTTCATTATTAAGAATGAAACATTTGAGTCCAAAAGTATGGAAATATGATATGTTGGGCTTGTTGCCATGATACAACTTGGGTGGAGTTTTGTTGAGTATTGGCCTAATATGAATTTTATTGGCAACAAAACAAGTGGTATTCATACCTTCAGCCCAAAAATATTATGGCAGATTATACTCACTCAACATGGTCCTTTCCATCTCTTGCAAGGATCTATTCTTCCTCTCAAGCACTCTATTCTACCAAGGTGTTTTTAGTGCAGAGAAATTTTAAAAGATCTCATTGTTCTCATAGTAAGCTGTGAACTTATGGTTTTCAAACTCTCCACCATGAGCACTCCTAATGGCAACAATATGATAGCTTTATTTATTCAGCACACACTTGGAAAATATCTCAAAGAATGAAAAATCCTCATCTTTAGATGCAAGAATCATTACACAAGTATATCTACTATAGTCATCAACAATGAAATATGTTTAATGTTTTACTCCAAGACTCCTAGTTCTTGTTGGTCCCACTAAGTCCATATATAGCAACTGAAGAGGTTTAGTTGTGTATACTTCTCTATTTGATTTGAAAGACTCTTTTGCTTACTTTCCTCTCATGTAAGCATCACACAACTTTTCTTTATCAAATTTTAGTTTGGTTAAGTCAACTACAAGATCTTTTCTATATAGTCCTTCAATCATGTCTTTCTTGGCATGTCCTAGTCTTCTATGCCACAGTAAGGATTCATTAGGACTAACAAGACACTTGGTTTGGATATCAAAAATTCTACGACATACACATTTCTCTATCTTTTGCCTAGAATTACAATTGAGTCATGCTAATCTAAAACTAAACAAATATGAGATTCAAATATAACCTTGTATCCACTATTACGAAATTGGTTAACACTCAAAAGATTATGCTTTAATCCCTCAACAAGCAAAACATCAAAAATAATAGTAGAATGTGATTGCTAACCTTACCAATCTCAACCACTCTACCTTTCTCATTTTCTCTGAAGGTTACTATTCCACTATTTTTCTCTTTCAGCTCAATGAATAGCTCCTTCTCCTCAATCATGTGCCTTGAGTAACCACTGTCAATGTACCACGTGTTGCTTCTTGTGGCTCTCAAACACACTTCATATTCATGAATGACCATGAAGTTGATTCCTATGTGATGATCTTCTTAGTCTCCTCCTCTTAGTGAATGCTTGCTGAATTTAACTTAATATTCTTCTTCTTCACTTTCACAGGAGTTTTCATGTAATATGCATTCTAGAGCTTCCCATGCAACAAATGCCTTCTTTTTCTTTTTGAATTTCTTATTGTTGCAATTGTTGTTGTCTTTCTTTTTAGGATATGATTTATATTTTTTGTTCTACTACTCCCCTTGCTTCTTATCTAGTTCTTGGCAATTGAATTTCATGCGGCCAGGCTTGCCATAGTTGTAATAGGTGGGGACTTCTTTTCTCTTATCGTAGCTTCTGAAGTTTCTAGAATTGTTTCTAGTTTTCTTATTGAACATGACCTTAAGTCTTCTACTCAACATTGCCATGTCATCCTTGTCAGCTCCACTCATGGATGCTTCACTTTAGGATTCATCATTTGATTCTAATCTCACATCGATGGTCTTCTTTCCTTTTGGATCTTTAGGAGCCTTTTGCTTCATCATTACCTCATGGGTCATAAGCAAACCCATGAGCTCTTCAACTTTCATTTTGTCCAAATCCTTAGCTTTCTATATGGCTGTGACTTTAGACTTTCTATATCCTTAGCTTTCTATTTTGTCCAAACCCATGATCTCAATATCTTGTTCACCAATTTGGGCACTTTGTATTTTTCTCCAAGACCCTTTAACCCATTGGTGATTTTCTAAAACCTCCCAAACATTTCTCATATTGTCTTTGTGTCTCACATGTGGAAGGCTTTGTACTCCTACACTAACAAATTGATTTTGGTCTCTATGACCTGATTAGTACCTTCATATGTGACTTGTATTTTGTCCCAAATCTCTTTCATAGAGTCATATGGGGATACTATTTTAAACTTAAACGGCGAAAATGCACAATAGAGGGAGTTCTTTGCCTTAGCATCTCTTTCCACTAATATAATGTCCTCCGTCGTGTACTTATCTTCTGAGTTGAGGATAATATTTCCATCTTTGATAATTGCCATAGCTTGTAGTCAGAGGATAATAGAAATTTTTGCATCCTCATCTTCTAATACCCATAATTGACAACATCAAAACATAGGGGTCTGAAAATTGACTGTCCTTTAATAACAGTGTTGTAGAAAGTTTAGGCCTTAAGAATCACTTCAAGCAATTAGAATATCAGGTTATCAAGTGTAACTGTTGAAGCTCACTTTAATACCAATTGTTATTCTCATACAAGTGGTAGCTCAAAACTGAAGAAGGGGGAGGGGGGGAATTGAGCTTCTAAAAATTTTGGCCAAATTAAAGATTGAAATGCTAAAAATAAATGGAACAAATCACACAACATAAAACACAAGATTTTTTATAGTGGTTTGATCCAAACACAGCACCTATTCCACTCTCTAAGCCAGCCTCTCTTACTACACTCAGGTTCTACTAAACACCTTGGTTTCACAAGCTTACCAACAAAATTTATAACTATTAGTTTTTAAGCTCACCAATAAGCTTATACAAATCACCTAGCAAGTTTCACTCACTTACTGTGATCAACCTTACAGTTAGCAAGCCCCTTGCTTGTCCCAAATGTCAATAAAAAATTGTATAATAAAATGCCTCTTACATAGGAAAATTTGTACTGAGTTAAGAATGGAAGAAATTAATTTATTATAATAAGTACAAGAATTTTAGACTTTAAAGGATTTACAAAAGAATAAGCTTTGAATGCAGTTGGAGTGTTGCTCTGTGGAGTTGGAAGAAATCTTTAAGACTTGAGTAAATGCTCTTTGAAGTTTTGTCTTTTTAAAATCTCTCACATTTAGGAATGTCCCTATTTGCTCTTCTTATAATCGCTTCCAAGCCTTCCAATTGAGGTTGGTGGCAAGCATTGAATACGAGGGAATGTTCAAAAATCTAATCATTGAATCATTCTCCTATCTTCATATTATCTGAAATAAGCATGTCTAGAAAGGAAGAAGAACGCTTCATCAAAAATTTGCAATGCTTGATGTCGTTTGTAGTTTCGCACTATCCAAAATAACTTCGGATTATATGAATGCTTCATATAAATGATTTGGACCAGCTTCATCCAAAATGCTTCACAACGTGTGAAATAATTTTTTCACAATGTCTAAAGCAACATGAATAGCTTAGCCGTGCGTTTGAGCTTCAGCTTCATTTGAAATTGGTTTGACAGCGTCTGAGATTAAATTTTGCAATATTGGAAATGTCGTTAACTTTTCAATATCTAAACTTCAAACTTTGGCACAACTCAACTTGACTTTGCATTGTATGAGCTTACTTTAGCTTCATTTGAAGCAACGTGTTAATCGTCTTAAGTATAATTTGAAGCTCTGCTTGCATCCAAACTTAGGCATCTCTTTTGATTCACTTCAGCAGTTGTCCGAGAACCCATTCGAAGTGACTTTGGGCCTCTTGAATGATGTCAGACATATCTTTGAACTATAATATAGACTTAGAAGCTTGGACCTTTCATCTAAAATAGTCTCAGACAAGCTTCATATGTCTACAATATTCATCTTTTAGACACACTAAACTTCTTGAAGTTGTTCCTCATGATTTTAGACATGTCCTATTGCTTATGAAATTTTGTTTTGAGCTCAAGGTCATTAGACCTTTGAGCATTTATATTTTCTTCCTATATTCAGTGGATCTTGTCACTGATATGATCTATTTGCACTATCCACTTGATTGAAGCTATTTCCTTGATATAATTTATATACATATTACTGCACACTTGGAAAAATAATCATCAGTACCTTAACCATTCACTCTCATGATTTTGCTCATCAGCAAAACTTAGTTGATTAAACACATTAATCATTAAAATCAAGCTAAGGAGGTTTGGATCAATTCATTGTATCGTGGAGACATACTACACTTATATCTCATTTTGCACGTAGAGAGGGCAATAAATCTATCTTGATAAATTGACAAAATTTTCAAGCCTTGAACTATGAATTTTTTGGTAAGTTTCAGTATTTATTTAATCTTTTTGAAATTTTAACCTTTTTTCTCTCAACAGCAACTCATATGAAAAGTGTACTGGGCAAAACGTGAAAATAGAATGATTTCAGCATATGATCCATGTTTTTATGGGAGATAATGTGTTTGTTTTATGAGCATCTTTTCTAAGGCATCATATAACCATGGCATCCACTATGCAACCAATTTTTATAACAATAAGCCTCACAAATGTAAAGTTTTAGGGAAGTATTAAAGTAGGACAAAAAGAACATTTACCTACTGCTTCTCTATTATGATTTCTATTAATAGAGGACATGCAAGAAAAGATTGGAACCCAATGGTCATTTAATTAAGGACATCATTAATCATAAAATAAACTGAGATAGTATGGATTTTACATAATAATATATTTCATTACCTATTTCATTTATTTTCTTCATTTCCTCTCACATGTTTTATCCACCTATTTTTCACATTTCTAAACAAATACCATCATAAAAAGGTTTACAAAAATTGAGTTATCTTCCACTAAATTACTCCAAAATTGCCTTTGCTTTTGAGGGATATTTAGATTGTAGTCACTTTCATTATCTCTCTCATCATTTCATCTATAGTTTAGTTGTGTGTCTGTAGCAGCAAGAGCTTGATGACAAAGTTGCAACATAATCACCCTCTACAACTCCGTTGGCATCTCATGCATCCTTCCTTGTGGATTATCCATGAATCTTTTAGCACTCATGTGAAATGCTAATACAAGCTAAAAAGAACAAAAGAAAATTGGAAGAGAATGGGAAGATAGAAATCCCCAGTCTCCCCCTGTAAAAATGGAATTTTCAAAGGCAACAAAGAGAAGTAGAAATCAAATCAACCCACGAAGCCTTCTTCTCGCAACCTTGCCTTCTTACAACCCTTATCCTACTCACACAGACTATCACATGAATGAAAAAGGAAAAGCACCTTCTTCCTCTTCTTCTCGAGCTAGCAAAGGAAATACCCAGACTCACTTTGTAAAAGTAGAATTTTCAGAGGGGACAAAGAGAAGGAAAAATCAAATCAACCAACCGAGCCTTCTTCTCCCAACTTCCCTTCTTGCAACCCTTATCCTACACACACAGGCTGTCAAATGAGTGTGCATAGAGTAGAAAACAAACTTGCACGTCATGGGACGAAAATGCCAATGTTAGATATGGATAGATCTCAACTGTCATGATGCATCCAACAATGGCGACAATACTTTTATTTGTTTGAAAGCGTGAAAGCACTTTATTTTAGCCAACCTCAATTTTATAATATTTTAATATAAGTTGATATAAGTAATTTTTATATTTTATGTATTATTTATTTATTTTTAAATGGTGTTTCCAATATAAGTCTCTAATCAAAATAATTTTACATGTTTTAACTAAATTAATGATATTAAGTATGATAATTTGAATGACTTTTAATTTAACTATCTTTGATTGACTTAAAAATAGAGAGATTTTTTGAAATTTTAGAGAAACCCTTCCTTTGAACTATTTACTATAGAAAATTATAGTTTATAAAATATAAATAAAAAATATATTTAATATTAAAAGTGTATAAAATATATAAATATGTATGGCAATAAAAATACATGAAATATATTACTAATACACAAAAATTAAATCAAGAAAGAACTTTTATTTGTTCTTTTCATAATTTTACATAACCATAAGCACTATCAACATTTTTATGCCAAGGACATTAAATACTAAAAGTAGTTTTTAAATGACAAAACTAAGGGCCTGTTTGGCCTAGCTATGAAATTTTAGCCATTAAAAGAGCACTTTTATTAATAGA
This sequence comes from Pouteria campechiana, assembly GCA_036873735.1. Lineage (NCBI taxonomy): Eukaryota > Viridiplantae > Streptophyta > Magnoliopsida > Ericales > Sapotaceae > Pouteria > Pouteria campechiana. The sequence goes on from JAYJMB010000488.1 coordinate 23,299, forward strand.
CCTTTTATAAAAATGTGGCAATTAAAAAGTTGTTAAATGTTTAGCCTTATTACTTAAGAAGTACTTCTAATTTTAACTATGTATTTGGCCTTAAAAATGTTGAAAGTATTTACAAAATGTAAACTTATCTAAAAAGACATATAGAAGTGTTTCTCAATTTAATTTATTTAATAGTGTCAAACATTTATATATGTTACATACATAATATAATTTATGAAAAATAAATTTAAAATAGATTTTTATATATTTTATTCATATATAATATAAATATTATAGATACCAAATATATTTGTATGTTATATATAAATATACCTTTTAAATATAATTTATTTCACGTTTATTTATTTTTATATGGTATATTTTATTTTATTTATAATATAATGATTTTTGTATAATATATAACGGTATATTTATTTTTAAATATCATATATACATATATATTATCCATTTACATAATAATATATTTTATAAAGCATATATATTATATATTTTGTGAAAAAATATACTTTATATTATTTATATTGTTGGTATATAATATATTTATATGTTATGTACATACTTTAGATATAATATATGTAATATATATATTATATTTATCAACATACATAAAAGTATTTTTTTATCTATTTTATATAAAATATATATGTGACAAAGTAGAATTTTAGAATTTAGGTTTTTTGACATTTTTATCATTTTCGTTTAAACCTAAAGTTGGTATTTTATGTTACAGACAAGTTTCATATGCTTGCTTCTCTCAAACTACAGAAAGCACGCTTTTACCATGAGATGGAAGTGCAGCCCATGGCAGGCCAAACTCAACCTAAATGCTGCGAAAGCTCGTTTGCACTCGCGCCGCCAAACAGGCCCTAAAAACTAAACAACTTTTTACTTGGATCACGTTTTGCAAAAGCCCTACTTTTAAAATTGTTTTTCTTTTATAGCTAAAATTTTATAGTTAAGCCAAACTGGCCTTTAGGCGTTTTTGGTTGTGCGTTTGGAAGGGTATAAAGTGTTCTTTTGAACCTTCGAATATACATATATATCCTCTGTTTGGGCCATGCTATATAAAATCTAATTCGTGTATTAATTTTTTTATTATTTATTTAGCTAGAAACCTAAAAATTATTGTAATAAAAAACTTATATTAGTCATAAAATTAAAATTATTTAAGAGCTAATATTAATCTGTCAAAATTATTTACTTGCTAAAGAGACTCACATCTTTTAAATTAAATATCTAAACCTTTTAAAATGTTAATTTCATATAGTATAATGATTATATAAAATTTTATAACATCTCAAGGTTTGATTGAATGAATTCAAGTGAATTTAGCATTTTACATATTTATATTTTAATATATTTTCAGAAAGTTTGACCTATATATAATTCCTGACCTGTATATGATTCCAATTGAAAAAGTTTCTAGTATCTTAGTTAAATAAATAATTTTAAATATGATAGTTGGATTAGATTTTCTATAACTATCAAGGCAGGCCCAAATGGAGTAACTATATTAAATTATTTTAGTGTTGTCAAATGCATTGAATTAGCCCCCATTATATTATATATAAACATATAAAATTATATTTTAATATATTGAATATATTTATATATATATATATATATTACACTACTTGAATTCCATAGATAATTTAAAAATCATCCCTAAGCTACTAAAACAAGATCTATTAGAAAAAAATTTTACTCTACTAAATGAATAATCTAATTAAATAAGAAGTGCTACATGATTGCAATATTCATACTATCCTCAAAGCTGCATGTATACAGATATGATAAATACATAAAAAATAGACATGTTATACAAATATACATTATAAATAAAATATAATATTAGTTATCAAGTATATTATATTTATATATTATATTACATCAAAATATATATTAAGATACATAAAAATACTTTATATAACATATATATGCACATTACTTTAAATAAAACATATATTATACATTTTATATAAAAACATAAATAAACTCTACAATATATAATATTACTACATAAACATAATATATATAATAGTTTATAATATATTTTTATAGCATTCTAACCGTCCAATGCTATTAAGTAACACGTAACTTATTTGAATAGAAGTATGGAACTTTTTTTAAATGCATAAAGTAAATGAGTAACCTAGTTAAAAAAGAAATGCTACTTGATCTTAATATTCAAACCATTTTCATCACCATACGTATGATAAATACATGAAAATAGTCATTTTATGAAAATATATAATAAATAAAATATATACATAATACAAAATCTTAATATAAATAATATATATGGTATATAAAAATTTATTTTATAAATATAAATATATCTTATATAAAATGTATATAAATATTTTTGATGATAAAAATATATAAAAATATTTTTTTACTGCAAAATAGGATAAACTAACAAAGATTTTTATAGTGGAAAATTGAAAACTGGTATGGAAGTGACCCGATTAAGACTATTGAGTAAATCGAAATATTTAGTGAAAAAAATGATTACATGTGCCACTTTATCTAAGCAGAAATTTTATTTGCATTTATCTTATTAAAAATATGTATTTAATGATTTAGATAAAATGTCATGTAATATAGGTGGGTTATGCTCCCAAAATAGTTCAAACGATAAAGGCATCTCAAATTATGGTTTTATTTGGTGGCATCCACTTGAATGCTTGATTTAGATGCTTTTTATATTAAAGTAAAAGATTACGTTGAAAATATTTTATACGATTGAACAATCTAGAATTTTTCCAGGTACAGACCATAAGCGTCCTACCTGCTTGAAGGTGAGAATTCAATGCAGGTGGTTGAGCAACAGTTCCTTGAAGGGTCATCTGATCGCCACCTATCTGTTTTTGCCTCCTTCAAATATGATACGTTTGCTATATGTTTTCGCATTATTAATTTTCATGCGTGATTCTTTTATTAAAGCATCCCTCTCGCAGATTATCTTTATACTTTCGTAAGGAAACCTTGCATGCGTGCATGCCTCACCTACGCTACGTATTCCTTAAATGGTGGCGACTGATCATCGACTTGTCATGTTCCAAATCTCGGGATTCAATAAAGGATTGCAAGCTAAAAGCTACGTGATCAAATCAACTTGAACACGCTTAGGATTAGATTACTACTAGATTTGGCTTACTTTATGAAGGAAATGCCCAATTCGTGTTTTGTCAAACATATCCTATTTTAGGTATTATCCTATTCCTTAGATGATGGAGACGGGTCTCCTAACCACGTTACGCATTTTAATTTGGTGGTCTATTCAGCCTGTTTTTGGGTGAGTTTAAAGAGGTGTATTTCTAATATACGCACCTTTTTGGATTGATGTCGCACCATACCCACTTCTTACAAACCCTATTTTTTCTGATTATTTATTGCATTTTCAATTATTCGTTCTTGATTTTTTGTTAAAAAAAATCTACTTTACTGAGGTTATGTCACGCCCTAGGTCCAGAATATCGATTTTTGTCATATTACGAGTCTGAGTGTGATTCATCCCAAGATCTATTATGCCTTAGATCAAACATAATATAAGAGAAACCCTACACAAAATGAACCAAAAATACCTCACTTTATTGAACGACCAATTTATCACATCATGTCTAAATATATCATTCTTACATCTCATTACAATTGGTTTAAAATATGAAAAGAGTAATTAAAAATTGAAAAATAATTTCTTCAATCTGCAACAAAGATCTTCAATAATCGGCCCTTTGATTTTTCCTCAACTCTGATTAGTACCATCTAAAAAATATAAAAATCAAGGTGTGAGTTTAAAATCTCAATAGATGGAAAGGACAGACAATCTAAATCATCCATCTTATCTCTTGATTTCTCATCATCTAGCTCATTAATTATAAGAATTACATGGGAACAGGGGATTTAAATATCTTATGACTAATCTAGTGAATAAAATCAATCATCTAAGGGACAAAATCTAGGCCCTTCAAATCTGTCCACCAAAATATGAAGATCCAGTTATCTTTTAAAAAATCTAATCTATCCATCTTATCTAGAATACCAAAAATTGTGAAAATCAACTATTTATGCATCAAAATTTGATTTCTAGAGACCCAAAATCCTCAATTTCAATTTGATTGTTCAATTAAATTTCTGTCTAAAGGCAACAACCTTCCTTCCTTATATGGTCAGCTTTCATTATTGAACCAAACCCAAAAAACCCATCTTCACTACTTGCCCCCAACATGCCACCTTCACTACCCATCATTGTCACTCATCGCTGTCACCCATCGCCGTTAGCACCACCCACCTACTACACCCTAACTAGGCTAGATGCGGTAACAGCGTGCATTCGGCCTAGTTTAGTCAGTTGGCTAACGCCGAATAACTTAGTTCAATCACCTGGGCAATGCTGTCTCTAATTAGCAATCTCAATCAGATAAAATAAAATTTTATCTTCGCCATCTAAATCTGGCCATTCATCAATAGTGGCCCCAAATGTGCTCGCCTGCATAGTCCTAAAAATCTAATTAGACAGCAAGATTTTGGCTCTATTTTGCGTAGCTAAGAAAATCGGATGGTCTGGTTTCTATCATAAAAATCTCATCATTATCATAGGTCTCGTTTATGCAATTTCTGTATCACTATTAATTTCTAATTTATCAAAAATCCTATTTATGAATCTTAAGAATAATGGCAATTCAAACAACATCTTAATTTTATTAATCTTATTTTGGCAGCATCTCATCGCTCCAAAATCAAGATTAATAAAATAAATTTATCTAAAAGAAAGTATGATTTCCACCCACCTGGTTGACGACCCATGAAGGGATGGAACAGCAACTCACTTTAAGCTTTATGACGTGCCCATACAGCAACACTCAAATTTCTCAATCTCACAACATAAAAATCCCAATAGGGAAGATTCTTATTTATAACTTGGATTTTTTTAACAACCCACGAGAGAAAAGGGGATTCTAGTGTAACCAATTCTAAATCCAGCTCCTTTCCCATACATGAATGAATTCAACTTACGTGAGGGAGTTTTATCCACATAACAACCTCGATTATTGTAATCTTATTGATAAGCTCATATTTTATCATATTTTAATACCTAAATTCACCTTTTTTGGATCCTTAATTGATGTAAGTTCATTGGTTTTGCTTAAATATTGCACTTAATGGAGTTAATTTCTATTTCAAGTGTTAGAACTGTTAAAAATATGTAAAAGGCATCACTTTGAGTTAATTGTAGATAAAAGTGAAAAAGACAAGTTGAAGAAGTTAAACACCACAATATTTGAAATGTTCATTGGGTACTTGGCAAACAAAAGATCTGATGTCACGACATCAGAATAAAGAATAAATTAGTTGGAGAGTTCAATGCCGCGGCAGTTTTATTTTGTTACACTATCATAACGTCAGAAGTTTTGTTAACATTTAATGTCAAAACCTCAATCAAAATTTTTGATCTTAGAGATGAAGTGAACTCTTAATTGAAGTAAAATCTAGAGGTTCTGAAGCTAGATTCAGCTTAAGTGAGTATTAATGTTAGAACTTCTAATCAAGTGCAACTTAGAATTTCTGTATCAACTTAACTGTCAGAAGTGTGTCAGAAGTTCTGAAGGGATTCTGACATAGTTAAAAAAGTCAAAGTCAAAAATTCTAAAGCAATTTAACTATCAGAAGTTTGTCAGAAGTTTTAAAGAAATTTTGACGAGGTTCAAAAGCGCAATCTCAAAATTTCTGAAGTAGCTTACCCCTTCAAAAGTGTGTTAAATTCTCTTAAGGGGTTCTGATATTAGGAACTGGTGTTGAACGAGTTCTGAGGCTCGCAGAAGAGGTTCTCTGAAGTTCTCAAAAGTGTAACAAAAATTTCTGAAAAAGTGCTAAATATTTTTTGACATTCTCATAAGTGCAATTGAGGTTCGCAAAAGTAGTTTCTAAAGTTCTAAGAAATGAAACAGAGGTAGTTCTGAATTGGTTCTGAATCATATCAAAAGTAAATAAGAAGAGTTTCTGAGTGAGGTTCTAAGGCTTGTAGAAGAAGTGCTAAATGGGTTCTGAAGTTCTCAGAAGTGCAACAAAGATTTCTAAAGATGTACTAAATAGGTTCTGAATAATGTTAGAAGAAGTTTTGAGTAGCTTCCTACATTTTCAAAAGTGCAACATGAAGTGTTTTTGAGGTTCTGAGAAGTGCAACAAAAGTTGACAGAAGTTCTCAGAAGTGCAATATGAGTGGTTTCTAATATTTTCAGAATTGCAAACAGTATTCTAAAGGGGTTCCTCAATCTTCAGACATTCTGAAGCTCCTTCAGAACTTCTGAAGAGTGAAATTTCGATCTTCAGAATTTTTGAAGCAGCCTAACCAGAAAGAAAATTTCTAAAACTTAGAAGGATTTTTTAGCAGCAATTTTTTAAAGTAAAGTTAAAAATTTCAAAGTATTTTAGAGGAACAAAATTGCAAATAGCAGAATGAAGAGCAACACTTGTGTGTTTTAGAAGTTACAGATTGTTTTTAAGCGCGTAAGTTAAGTTATTATTAGAAGTTGATTTTTAGGCGCCTGTGTTGCTAATAAAACCCTGTTGCTTAGGTTATTAGGAACATTGGGTGATAAAATTTTACAAAGAGTTGGAAATAGAGAAGAATTTTTGGAAGAAGAATAGGAAGAAGAGCTTAGAGTAAGAAGATCTTTGAAGAAAGCAGCTACAACCTAAATATTTTCTTTTATTTCTTTCTAGTTCATCTTTTATTTTGGATTAACATTCGAACTTGGATTATGATGATGTTTATCAATTACTCAATTGGTTTTAATTCTAATATGATGTTCTAAATTTCTTTTATCTAGGGTTAGATGGATCCTAGTAATGAAGCTTGTGTTGATATTTGATTTTTGAGTTTGATTATCTTCTTCCTCATTATTTCTTCTTTTCTATGCTTAATGTGAGCATGTGATTAGCTACCATATGCATGGACTAAGATTTCTAATTCATACTCGAGAGAGATGAATTAGGAATAGACTCTTGAATTAAAGAACATATAATGCAATAAAGTCTAGAGATAGTCATTGTACATGTGCAATCCATATGAGTATAACCTTACGAGAACATATATTACACATGGATGTCTAAGCTTAATGGGTTTATTGTTTTGGATTTGCATGGAGACATAACAGATTACTTCAATAAGCACACCTTTCATAGCACTTGAGAAAGGGTAGTATATACTCTAGTACATCCGATTGATAATGAGAGGAATGATAATTTACTCAATGCAATTCATCAATAAAAGTGGATTTGCTAGGTAAAGTTGAATTCCTAGACATTTTATCCATTGATCTTTCTTCTTTTCTTCTTGTGATCTATTAACTTCATTATTCTATTTAGATTTAGTTTTTATAACTATTGTAGCAATTCACTCAATCAAATGATACTAATTTGATCTAAGTTTGGTACTTAGTATGTAGCAACATACTACCTTGTAGAAACGATACTCAACTCACCTCATCTATATTACTTGTGATCGTGTATACTTGCACGAGACTCAACAAGTTTTTGGTTCCATTACTAGGGAGGTAGTGGAAATATACATTAATTTCAATACTAATCAAGATTGATATTACTTTGGTTTTTCTTTTCTACTTAGTTTCTAGTTTATATGTTTAGTTTGATTCTTCAATTTAGTTCATTTTGAATTCTAGATTTAATTTATTTTTGTTATTTTTTTGTTATAGGGAGTGGTGTATGGTATGAAGTCGGTAAGGTGATCTAGCTGAGTTTGACCTAGAAATTGATCATACCTATAGAAGAAGACTGAGAGAACAATCAAATTTGACTGAAAGATGGAAGAAGCGGCTGTAGCTAAAAGGTCCATGCAGGCTTTTGAGAGATTATGTTGCTCTAACTATTTAGGGACAAACATCATGCATAAGAAAACCTGCAGTTCAAGCAAAAAATTTTGAGATTAAGTCATCTCTCATTCATATGCTTCAGAGATCAGTGCAATTCAGTGGACTTCCAAGTGATGTTCCAAACAATCACATAAATGCTTTTCTTGAGATCTGTGATACAACCAAATATAATAGAGTGTTTGATGATGCAATCAGGTTGAGGTTATTTCCATTTTCTCTAAAGGACAAAGCTAAATGTTGGCTTTCTTCTTTTCCTATAAGCTCAATCACCACTTGGGATGCTATGCCACAGAGATTTCTTGGTAAGTTTTTCCCTCCTTCAAAATTTTCTAAAATGCATAACGATATTAAAACTTTCATATAGATAGACAATGAATTACTATATGAGGCATGTGAGAGATTTAAGGACTTGCAGAGGAGATTCCCACATCATGAAGGTACAAACTTTTTATCATGGGACTAGTCTAAATTTTTGTTCTATGATTAATGCAACTGCAGGAGGATCATTGAATAACAAAATATCAGAAGAAGCTTACAAACTATTGGAGGAGATGGCATCCAACAGTGATCAGTAGCCTACTAAGAGGCTATCTATGAGGAGACCAATTAGAATGCATGAAGTGTATGGTCTCACTGCACTCACTACACAATTTGAAGCATTAAATTAAAAGATAGACAATATAAATGCTTCAAACATGAAAATTTAAAGGGCGATATGTGATTTTTGTGGTAGAGGACATGCTAGCATGGACTATCAGGCAGTCAACACTTTTGCATAACCTAATGAAAATGCTAACTTTGTTGGTAATTTCAATAGCAAAACAATCCTTACAGCAATACTTATAATTTGGGGTGGCAAAATCATCCAAATCTTTCATGGAGTAATCAGAATGCAATGAGACCACCACAAGAATTCAAGCAACCAGATGAGGAGATCTAATCTAAAAGAGATTGTCAACAAACTTGCTAGCAGCACTCAAGAATTCATGAACAACACAAACATGAGGTTTCAAAATCAAGAGGCATCAATCAAAAATCTGAAGACAAGTAGGTCAAATTAGCAAATCTGTTATCAGGAAGATAGTAGGGTTCTTTACCAAGTAACATAGAGAAAAATCCAATTAAGATGGTGAAGGATGTAATTCCAAGAAGTGGTAGGCAAGTTGGAGAAGAAGAAGCAGAATAACAAGCTCCTAAGAACAGACAAGAAGAAATTTTTGAGCAACCAAAAGAGTCAAGAAAGAGCAAACTATTTCCAAATAATCCCAAACCATATGTACCTCCAATTCCATTTCCTCAAAGACTTCAACAACATAAGATGGATAAATAGTTTTTTAAATTTTTGGATGTATTTAAAAAACTGCATATTAACATTCATTTTGTAGATGCCTTAGCATAGATGCCCAACTATGCAAAATTTTTGAAGGAGATCTTGAAAAACAAGAAGTTAGAGGAATACAAAATTGTCAAATTAAATGAAGAATGCTTAGCTATCCTACAGAATAAACTGCCACAAAAGATGAAATATCAAAGGGGTTTTACTATTCCTTATAGTATTGGTGATTTTTATTTTGAAAAGGCATTATGTGATTTGGGTGCAAGTATTAACTTAGATTTGGGTGCAAGTATTAACTTAATGCCTTTTTTATTTTCAGAAAATTAGGATTAGGAGAGGTCAAAGCAACTATAGTATCACTTCAACTAGTTGATCACATAATTAGACATCCTAGAGGTATTGTGGAAGATGTTCTAGTAAAAGTTGACAAGTTTATCTTTCCTACAAATTTCATGATTCTTGACATGGAGGAAAACCAATAGATTCCACTCATCTTTGGGAGGCCATTTCTAGATACTAAATGGATGCTAATTGATGTACAAAAGGGCGAGCTCACAATGTGTGTTCAGGATAAGGAAATTAAATTCAATATTTTAAAAGCTATGAAACTGCCTAATATTTTTTATGACTGTTTCAGGGTTGATGAAGTAGAACAACTTGTTTAGGAGAACACAATAATTTACCAACCCATCAACACACTTAAAGTAGGAGATAAGCCTCATGAACAACCTGTGAAATTTGAGGAACTGAACCACTCTATAACTGGATATCCCAAGCCTCTAAAGATAACATATTGTCAGCAATCATATCATCTATACTTGATGAAGTTCAAGAGGACCAGCTAGTGGAATTGCCACATGAGCAAGAATATGCTTTCAATTGGACATTAGCTGACATCAAGGGGATCAACCCTATTCTTTGTATGCACAACATTGAAATCAAAAGTGATAAAGCAGGGGAGAAATTTAAACTGAATGCATGAAAAAGTGATAAAGTCAAGCTGAATACTATAAATTAGAACTATTTCTTCATCCCTTCTCTTTTAGGATTTTTAAGTTTAGTTTAGTTTAGTTTTTCTTTTTGCTTAGGTTCCTTATTGTTGTTTCTTGATCTCATATAATCTCTCCTAGCAACCATCATCTTTTGATAAATTATTGTCCACCTTCAAAGTAGAATACATGACAATATAATAACTTCATTCAAGGAAGCCCTCAATCTTAGCTTTCTTTCATTCTTTCACATTGAGGATAATGTTCAGTTTAAGTTTTGGAGTATATTTAGAGATTTTTAGTTAGTTCGGACAAATTTTTTTGAATTTAGGTATACTTTTTCATAATGAGCTTCACTTTTTGATGATTTTGATGACTTAGCTAAGAAAATCCAAATGCAAATTTGTTAAACATTGAAACTGAATAGGATTCTCTCCTGATGGTAAATAACATATGCTTAGTTTTTTATTGTCATTACAAATGATTTAGAAGGAAGGATAGATGCTACCTCGTGATTTAATGATTCTTGTGATAAGTCCTTTTTCATGAATGATGAGCACTTTATGTCATGATCATGTGAAGTGTGTATGGATTAGTTGATAATTTTGTAAATTTATTAACATATTTTGGTTAACATAAGCATGCTAGAACTTGTTTGATTATTCCTCAAAGCGAAATCCTAGATAACATATTCACTTAGAAATGATTTAGGCATTCTTTGATTAGTTTGAGCCTTTCAAGCTAACCTAGTATATCATATTATTAGTGTCCCCCATTGAGCCTTAATGAAAGAATGACATATACAAAGCATTTGAAAGACCACCATTTGACTTTTCTTTATTTAGCCTCATCATCCAAATCCTTTGAGCCTAAAAAACCATGTTTAACCATTTAAGAGATATAATCTATATACATGGTTGTTAGAGAGGTATGAGTGAAGCAAAAGAAGATAAGTTTGGGGGTAATTAAAAGAAGAATGCCAAAATAAAGAAAAAGGGATAAAAGGAAAAGAATTAATAAAGATTCAACTTTCAATTAGGAGGATCACATCCCAAAGAGCTTAAAAGAAAATAAGTTTAGGGTTGTAGTAGTTTTACAACCCATAAAAATAGAAAGAACTCCAAATAATAAGTCAAGAGAGTAAATATTCATGTACAACTTTATGAATCCTTATTTCTTTTCTTTTTTAGCTAAACCCAAGGCCCCATTACAAGCTTAACAAAGACCTATTAATCTAAGTGAATAGAGTTGTCTACATTAGTGGAGAGGAATAATGAAAAGCAAGCTTATGAAATATTTTATGAAAATCATTAGAATTATTGAATTGCATATTATTGATTAAAAAAGTATGCATATAACATGAGATTGACAAAGCACACACACACATTCTCACTTTATGAAGGGATTGATGAAGCATGAGTTTCATGAGATTACATGGCAAGTGTCTTGAATGATTTTTTAAGTTATGTGTATATGTGCAATTTGTCTAGCATGTTTTTGATCGGTTGAGAGGGACTATCCTAACTGTTTAATAAGTTTGGTTATTATTTTTCTCGAGGATGATCAAAAGCTAAATTTGGCGGTATTTCAAAACTTATTGGCTCTCGCGCAAGTATACACGATCACAAGTAATATAGATGAGGTGAGTTGAGTATCTTTTCCACAAGAAAGTATGTTGTTACATATTAAGTACCAAACTTAGATCAAATCAGTATTATTTGATTGGGTGAATTGCTACAATTGTTATAAAATCTAAATCTAAATAGAACAATGAAGTTAACAGATTATAAGAGCAAAAGAAGAAAGATCAATGGATAAAATGTCTAGGGATTCAACTTCACCATACAAATCCACTTTTATCGATGAATTGCATTGAGCAAATTATCATTCCTCTCATTATCAATTGGATGCACTAAAGTATAAACCATTCTTTCTCAAGTGCTATGGTAGGTGTGCTTATTAAAGTGATCTATTATGTCTCCATGCAAATCCAAAATAATAAACCCATTAAGCTTAAGCATTCATGAATAATATATATGCTCGCAAGGTCATACTCACACGGATTGCACATTTATAATGGCTATCTCTAGACTTCATTATATCATATGCTCTTCAATTCAAGAGTCTATTCCTAATTCATCTCTCTCGAGTATGAATTAGAAATCTCAGTTCATGCACATGATAGCTAAATGCATGCACTCATTAAGCATGGAAAAGAAGAAATAATGAAATAGAAGATAATCAAACTCAAAAATCAAACATCAACACAAGCTTCATTGCTAGGATCCATGTAACCTTAGATAAAAGAAATTTAGAACATCATATTTGAATTAAAACCAACTAAGAAATTGATAAACATCATCATAATCCAAGTTTAAATGTTGATTCAAAAACAAAAGATGAACTATAAAAAAAGAAAAGAAAATATTCAGATTGTAGCAGCTTTCTCCAAAGATCTTCTTGATCTAAGCTCTTCTTCCTTGTCTCCTTCCAAAAGTTCTTCTCTATATCTAACTCTCTCTAAAATTTTGTACCTTGATGTCCTTAAATAACCCAAGCAGGGTTTTATTAAAACTCTTTCACTACACATAGAGGACCTCTTTCAATAATAACTCATATTTTCCATGAAAATATAGCTTTTAAAACATTACATAGAGATCCTCTTTCAATAATAACTCATATTTCTCCATGAAAATATAGCTTTCAAAACATTATAGTGCATAAAATAGTAGCTCTCCAAAATAACTGAGTTGCTACACATCGTGTGTTTACAACACATTCGCTTAAAAATAAGCTTCCAATAATAACTTAAATTATGCACTTAAAAATAATTTGTAACTTCTAAAATGCACAAGTGTTGCACTTCATTTTGTTATTGCAATTTTGTTCCTCTAAAACACTCTGAAATATTCAAATTCACTTCTGAAAATTTGCTACTGAAAAAATCCTTCTAAGCTTTAGGAATTATTAGGCTATTTCATAAATTCTAAAGATTGAAATTTCACTACTTCAAAAGTTCTAAAGGAGCTTCAGGAGCATTTGAACCCCTTCAAAATGCTATTTGCAGTTCTGAGAATGTCAGAAATCACTCATATTGCACTTCTGAGAACTTTCGTCACTTCTCAGAACCTTAGAAACACTTCATTTTGCACTTTTGAGAACGACAGAAACTACTCAGAACTTCTTCTGACGTTATTCAAAATCTATTCAAAATGTCTTTAGAAACCTTTGTTGCACTTTTGAGAACTTCAAAACTTATTTAGCACTTCTTCTGCAAGCCTCAGAACTTCACTTAGAAACTATTCTATCGTACTTTTGATGTGATTCAGAACCAATTCAGAACTACCTCTATTGCATTTCTTAGAACTTTAGAAACCACTTCTGCGAGCCTCAGTTGCACTTCTGAGAATGTAAAAAACTATTCAGCACTTCTTTAAAAATTCCTATTGCATTTCTGAGAATTTTAGAGAACTTCTTCTATAAGCCTCAAAACCTGTTCAACACTAGTTCCTAATATTAGAACCCCTTTAGAGATTCTAACACACTTCTAAAGGGTAAGCTACTTCAAAAATTCTAAGATTGCACTTTTGAACCTTGTCAGAATCTCTTTAGAACTTCTGACATACTTCTGATGGTTAAACTGGTTTAGAATTCAACAATGTCAGAATCCCTTTAGAACTTCTGACACACTTCTAACAATTAAGCTACTTCAGAAATTTTGAGTTTCGCTTGGTTAGAAATTCTGATGTTAATATTCACTTGAGCTGAATCTAGCCTCAGAACCTCAGGATTTCACTTCAATCAAGAGTTCACTTTAACTTTGAGATCGAAACTTTTGACTGAGGTTCTGACGTTATGATAGTGTACAAAATAAAACTACCACGATATTGAACTCTCTAAGTAATGCATTCTTTATTTTGATGCCGCAACATTAGATTTTCTGTTTGCCAAGTACCTAACGAACATTCCAAATGTCGTGGCGCTCAACTTCTTCAGCTTGTCTTTTTTATTTTTATGTAAAATTGACTCAAATGATGCCTTTCGCATATTTCAATGGTTTTAACATATGAAACAGAAACTAACTCCATTAAGTGCAATATTTAAGCGAAACCAATGAACTTACATCAATTGAGGATTCAAAATAGGTGAATTTAGGTATTAAAAAGTGATAAAATATGAGCTTATCAAATACCCCTAAACTTAGCTTTTGATTGTGTTCGAGCAAAATAGTAACCAAAATTACGAAATAGTTAGGATAGTCTCCCTTAATCAGACAAAAATATGCTAGACAAATTACACACACATATATATATATATAACTTAAAAATCATTCAAGAAACTTGCCACATAATCTTATGAAACTTATGCTTCATCAATCCCTTCATAAAATGAGAATGTTCGTGTGTGCTTTGTTAATCTCCTACAACATACATGCTTTTTAATCAATAATAGGCAATCCAGTGATTCTAATGATTTTCATAAATCATTCCATAAGCTTATTTTTCATAATCCCTCTCCACTAATGTAGACAACTCTATTCACTTGGATCAATAGGTCTTTGTTAAGCTTATAATGTGGCCTTAGGTTTAGCTAACAAAGAAAAGGAATAAGGATTCATAAAGTAAGAGATCATAAATAAGTTACACATGAATATTTACTCTCTTGACTTATTATTTGGGGTTCTTTCTATTTTTACATATTGTATTGCTACCACACCCCCAAACTTATTTTCTTTTGAATTCTTTGGTATGTGATCCCCTCAATTGAAAATTGATTCCTTATTGATTCTTGTTTTTATCCCTTTTTCTTTATTCTTTTGGCATTCTTCTCTTTAATACCCCCAAACTTATCTTCTTTAGTTTCACTTATACCTCTTTAACAACCATGTGTATAGACTATGTCTCTTAATAGGTCAAACATGGTTTTTTAGGCTCAAAGGATTAGGACGATGAGGCTAAAGAAAAAAAAAATAGAATGATGGTCTTTCAAATGTTTTGCATATATCATTCTTTCAGCAGGGCTCAACAAGGACACTAGTGACATGATGTATTAGGTTAGCTTGAAAGGTTCAAATTGATCAAAAAAAATGCCTAAATCATTTTCAATTAAACATATTATCTAGGATTTCGCCTTGAAGAATAATCAAACAAGTTCTGGTATGCTCATGTTAATCAAAATATGTCACCGAATTCACAAAATATCAACTAATTAATATACACTTCACATGATCATAATATAATATACTCAAAAATCAGCATTCATGAAAAGGAAAGATTTATCAAAAGAATCATTAAATTACAAGGTAGTATTTATCATTCTTTCTAAATCATGTGTAATGGCAATCAAAAACTAAGCCTATGTTATTGACCATCAAAAGAGAATCCTATTCAGTTTCAATGTTGAACAAATTTGCATAATTGCTCGTGGATTTTCTTAACTTAGTCAGAAAAATTAAAGCTCATGAAAAAGTATACTTAAATTTGAAAAAATTTGCTTAAAACCGAATGAAAGTCTTCATTTATCCCTTGTGTGGGTCCCACGTGCCAAAAAGCAAAAAGAAAAAAGAAGTATTTAATTTAATTATGACCCCAAAATAAAAACCCTAGACCTCTATGCTCACTGACTATGACTTTAACCATTCGAGCTACACAGGCTGTTGGAATAATATTCCAAAATAACTCTTTTAAAGCCACAAAAAATCTAATTGAGTTTTTCAGGCCAACAAAGCCCATTATCTACAAACCAATTAGTTAACCCAGTATCCAAGACCATGATTAATGAGTCAACTATTCGATCCATATCCTTAATCAATTTGACACGTCGGATGTTCGATAGGCCACATCAGATAGTCAAATGGTGAATGGTCAAATTTTCAAAGTTACTACATCATTAAGTGGAAATAAATACTCTATTTAATGGTCAAGATCTAGTATTATTACATTCTATCCTTCTTACAAAAAGTTTCATCTTCGAAACTTTATATCTCATCTAAAGTAAGAGGAAAATCAGGAAAAAGTCGTTGCATGTCTTCTACTAGTTCCCACATGGCTTCCACCTTTGGGTGGTTGCTCCATTGAAGCAAGACATGCTTGACCATATGCCCTTTCTGCCTTCTGATGGTTCAAATTATAATTTTTCACAAGTGTACAAATATATAGCAATATAGTGTGCAATACAAGGGTCAATCCCATAGAGAATAGTAACCAATTTAATTAATTTTAGTTACTAAACTATCCTAGACTTAAAGAGAATGTATTTATAACTAAATAAACATAGAATAATGTTTGGTATAACATAATGGAATGCAAGTAAATCAATGACTAAAAATAATGCAGGGAGATTAGCAAGATGCAAAGGTCTAGGGATCCGATTTCAACACTAGATGATGCTCCTTTACTAATGGAATGTTGGATTCAATGCCTCTTTCAAAAGTAAGATTATTACTATTAGATGTGCAAGTTTAAATCAAGTATTTTCACTCGTTCCAATGCCTATGGTGTGTAGCATAGCTGAGGTAAAAACCCTTTAAGCTCAAGAACATAAAAACCAAAATAGCATAGCTTAGCATATGGTATCTACCTTAACCATCTATCCTTTTCATTCAAGAGAGCTCATGATTTAGCATATGGTATCTATTTTAACTACGCCTGAATAATTAATCTAACTTATAATATTGGTGATCAGGTAATAAAATAAATTAAATCATTACAAACAACATCATGAATAAAATAAGATTCTATAGTCATTAATATCCAACAATTCACATAACAAAGAGTATCAAAAATGGTTACATCTTTACCCTAGAAAAAGAGATTTAGTCTATAAGAAAAACTAAAACAACTCCATTTCACAGGATTATCATAATGAAGAATATCATTTCTTCCTCCTCATGCTTACTTGCAATCTCCTCTTTTTCTCCTCAAGAAAACTTTAAGAATTTACCTCCAAACCATCAGAAAGAACTCTCAAAATGAAAGTGGAAATCACCCTAAAAAATCCTAAATTTTTTGCTTAAAAGGCCCCCTCTACTCACTTAGCAAAAATTCCGCTAAAATTAGGGTTGTCATTAGCACCGCCAGCGCCGAGTTGGTGTCCACCGAAGATGCTCTGACTATTTTGACCATAACTTCTTCATTCAATCTCATAATCACATGATTCTTGATGCATTGGAGAGATAATTTTGAGATATACAACTATAATATTGAACATGGTTTCAAGCATCCTAAAAATATTCCCAAATTGGACCACAAGTGATGTCATTTTTTGCACATCTAAAATTTCTGTCAGCAGAATTGAAGTCTAAGGCAGTTGTAGTATTTTGGACATAACTTACATATTTGAAATCCAAATCCTATGATTATTAATTTGTTGGATAGATAACTTCAAGGGATAAAACTTATATGTTGAACACTTGAGCTGAATTTATCTCAATTGGTACCAGAAATTGTGTCAAAGTAGTACTTTTTCACATTTAGGTTCTTCAACTTGTAATCTTCATTTTTCAGCCACTTGTTCATCATCCAAACTCCATTGCTTTGCTTCTTTCTCCATCTTGATGTCTTCCATAATTTCTTCCATTTATTGCACTAAATTATCTATAAATAAACATACTAAATCAATATAGAATTTACTTATCAAGTAATAACTAAATTAAGTACAGATTTATTGAAATCTGCTTATAAACCACCAAATTTATATCAAAAGAGGATCCAAAACATACGTAAATCTAGGTATTAAAACATAGTAAAACATGAGCTTATCACCTTCTCTCTCAAACATTAAGAATTCGAATAAGCCTCTCTAGATATGTTTGATCTTCCTCAAATTGAAACCGATCTGCTCTAAGCATGTGTGAGGGATCTACCGTGTATTTTCTCAACTAAGATATGTTAAATACATTGTGGATTGCTAAAAGTGAAGGTAGTAAGGCTAACCTATATGTAAATCCACCAACGGATTCAAAAATCTCGAATGGCCCAATGAAATGGGGACTCATCTTTCCCTTAATACCAAATCTCATGAGCCCACGAGTAGGTGAAACCATCAGAAAAACATGCTCCCTAATCTCAAACTAAAGATCCTGACGCTTCCTAGCAGCATGCTTCTTCTGCCTATCTTGTGTAGCTTCAAGACACTTTCTAATAATCTAGACAATTGTTGTAGCTTGTAACCTCTTCCAGAAATAAAAAATGAATCTATGATCTCTGTCAAATACAATGGAGGATGATACACCATGAAGTTTGATGATCCCTTTCAAATATATTTGTGCCATTTGATCCATGTTGGAAGTCATTTGATATTGCAAAAAGTAAGTAAACTTAGTAAGTCAATCTACGATCACCCATACAGCATCAAAATGAGTTGATCTTCATAGCAAAGCAGTCATAAAATTCAGTGTGATCTGATCCCACTTCCATTCTGGAATCTCAAGTGATTGTAACAACTTAGCTTGCTTTTGGTGATCGATCTTGACTTATTGACAAACTAAGCACTAAGCTACAAATTGAGCAATATCTCTCTTTGTGTTGTTCCACTAAAAACTTTGTCTAAGATCTTTCTACATTTTTATACTAGATAGATGCATTGAAACTTGATTGATGTGCCTCTTCAAGAACTTCTCTACAAAGATTACTATCGCTTGGCACCACCAACCTGTTACGAAACAAAAATGATCTATCTAAACCATATCTGAAATCCAATTGCCCACCTTGATCCACCTTGTTGTTAACTTCTCAAACAAAAGGATCCATCTTCTAAGATCTAGTCAATTAATGTAGGCATTATCTATAAAGCACATAACTCATTCACTCTATCTAGAGGTAACACTTTTAGTTGTAATCTCTCCATTTGTCAAATCAACTGCATTTGATCCTTGAGTAGAGCTATCGCATTCACACAAGACTTACAACTTAAAGCATCTACCACCACATTAGCTTTGTTGGAATGGTATTGTATGGTGAGGTCGTAATCTTTTAATAGCTCTAACCATCTTCTTTGTCGAAGGTTCATCTCTTTCTGGGTAAAGATGCATTTCAGGCTTTGGTGGTCCATATAAATCTTTGTATTTTCAGCATATAGGTATTGTTGTCAAATCTTTAAAGCAAACACCATAACTGCAGGCTCCAATTCATGAGTAGGATAATTTTGCTTATATGGCTTCAATTGACATGAAGCATAGGTTATTATCCTACCATTTTACATTAGGACACAAAAAGCCCTTTCCTAGAGGCATCACTGTAAACCATAAAATTGCCTCCACTATCCAATAGAGCCAAAAAAGGAGCAGTGGTTACATGATTCTTCAGCTCTTGGAAACTCTTCTTGCACTCATCCGACCATAGAAACTTGGCCTTTTTGTTTGTCAGTTGAGTTAGCGAAACTACAATAGATGAAAAATTTTCCACAAATCATCTATAATATCCAAACATCCCCAGGAAACTATGGACTTCGGTCATAGTAGTCGGTCTTTCCCGGTTAACCACAACTTCAATCTTTTTCTAATCAATAGATATACCATCTCCACTAATCATATGCCCAAGGAAGGAAATTCTATCAAGCTAGAATTCACATTTCTTTAGCTTGGCATACAACTTATTCTCCCTTAAGACTTGCAATACTTGTCTTAACTGCTCTACATGCTCCTCCTAATCCTTGGAGTAAACCAGAATATCATCGATAAACATGACCACACAACAATCTGGGAATGAAATCCATAACCAAAAATTCATAATGGTCATACCGGGTGAGAAATGCAGTCTTAGGTATGTCCCTATCTCTGACTTTCAAATGGTGATAGTCGAATCAAAGGTCAATCTTTGAAAAGACAGTCGATCCTTGAAGTTGGTCCAAAAAATCATTAATATGCAGAAGATGGTACTTATTATTGATGGTCACCTTATTCAATTCTCAATAATCTATGCATAGCCAAAAGCTACCATCTTTCTTTTTGATGAACAGAACTGGTGCACCTCAGAATAAGATACTAGTATGAATAAATCCTAAGTCATGCAATTCTTGCAACTGATCTTTAAGTTCCCTCAACTTCGCTAGAGCCATGGGTAAGGGGCCCTAGATATTGGACCTATCCCGGGGACCAAGTCAATAACAAATTCAATCTATCCGTCTGGTAGCAATGTAGGTGATTCATCTGGAAAGACATTTGAAAAATTCAAAAACTACCAGAATATCCTTCAATTCTGTCTCTTTTCCCTTAATTGTCACAATAGCTGCCAAGAATCCTTATTGGCCTTATCTTATCATCTTTACATCATGGAGAGCTAACATAAGGTGAGGCACCTTTCCTCGATTCCCTTCAAAGATAACTTCTATCTGATTGGCTGAGCAAATCTTCACCTTTCTCTCTTGACAATCTATGCTCGCCACCAATCTGCTCATCCAATCCATCCCTAGGATAACATCTAAGTCTTTCATTGGCATGGCATCCTTCTATCTCCAAAGGACAAGACAAACAAATATGATTTGCTAAAAAGCTATCTCCCACAAGCAAGAATACTAATAGATCATCTATCATCTTACAAAATTTTAATCCATGTTCTTGCACAAATTCTAAGGCAATGAAGGATCTATCAACTCTAGTATCAAACAAAGCTTGACGAAATTGTCTGAACAAATGAACGATACCTGTCATCACTCTGGCTAGAGCTTGCACCTGCGCTGGATTCAACACAAACACTTGAGCCTAATTCCTTCCTCCTTGCTGTCTTAGCACTGGTGTTTGGCTCGCCTATCTAACTAATAGGTTATGATTCTACCTCTGTTGTTACTAACCCATAATTCAGTTTGGGCAATTTCTAGGTAGATGACCAGCATTGTTGTAGTTGTAGCAAACAAATCCCATAGTATAATATTGCAGCGAATGCCCTCTTTGGCCACACTCGAAGCATTTCCCAACTTGAAAATTGCAGGGTCCAACATAATTCTTTCCACAATTATTGCATTTTCTATGAGGCTTCATAAACTTCTTAGACTTGAATCCACTAGCCTTGGATTCTTGTCTTGGGTGCTGAACCATTTGCTTCTTAGAAGAAGACCCTTCACCAAGTTCTGCAAATTTGTACTTTTCAAAAGCTTTATAGGTCTCTTCCATCTCTTTTTCTATATTCAAAGCCATGTTTACTGTCTATCCATAGGAACTGCACCTAAGAGTTTACACCTTTGATGTAATGCCCTCAGAGAGTCCATCTTCAAATTTCTTCCTTCTAGCCTCATCATTAGCACCTGTCTTTGGAGAAAAATAGATTAAAGCTGAAAATTCTATTTCATAATGAGATATGGTCATTGATCCTTGCTTTAACTGCGCAAACTCCTGAGCCTTTTCTATTCTAACGGTTGAGGGGAAGAATTTTTATAAAAATATTCTTTAAGTTTATTCCAGGTAATTTCTTCTTTTTTAATTTCAAAGAATCCCTTCTGAGTCTCCTACAATCTATGGGCACTATCTGCTAGCTGATAGGTTGCAAATCTAACTCTTTGTCTATTAGTTTTATTCAAGAAGTTGAAGGCCTTGGTCATAGAATCTAACAATTCTAAGCAATAACTCCATCTCCTCCAGAAAAAGTCCTAGGGTTTAATCTCTAGAAAGCGGCTAGGTCCTTTCGATTGTTATGTTTTTCTTCTTTCCATTCACTTAAGGTCTAGGTTCTACTATTGAATGAGTCTTACACATTTGTTCTCTCTCTCCACTATTCCCACCAATTGGTTCCTCTTGATTAGTTCCTAAAGCTTGAACTGATGGCTCCTTGGCAGGTTGATTGGTTCTAGAAGCAACACTAGTAGTAGTTGCTCAAGGTTCTGCTGAGTGACTCCTTGTGTCTCTAACTATACCATGTCAACTAACCTAGCTTGCTGATTTGACCCGGTCAGTTGAGTACTAGAAGTTGCCCTAGCAGTCTATTGTAACGCCCCTCTAAGCATCTACTTCATTTTCTCAAAGCCATGTAACATCTCTTCTTTGAGGTTTCTAATGACTTCTTCTTGCTGATCCATTCTCTTCTTAAAGTTTAATAATTCTTGTTTTTCTTAGTGGGTGGTTTGCTGGATCTAATGCATCTAAAATAGCAGTAGCTAGCTAGTTAGTCACTGGATTATTTGAATGGACGTTCCTCGATTGCTCCATTTTCGCATTACAAATTCTGCGTATTAGGGATATTTCCAAAATCTACTACAGATATACTTTATCTTACAGAAATATCATCTATAATCTTCGAGAAATGTTGTTGATGGTAAAATTTTTACTTGTCCCCTACATGTTCTAAAATTTGATCTATTTCTTTTGGAGGAAAGTTTAAATTTTTGTGGTTATTCTATAATATCCATTCTAATATTTACTCTCTTTTTCACTTGTGTATTTTCCAACATATATTATGTTCATCTCAGTCTTGGCATGATTTGTTATGATACCAATTGTCACGACCCAGGCCTAAAATAGCAATTTTTGTCATATTATAAGTCTGAGTGTGATTAATCCCAAGATCTATTATGCCTTAGATGAAACACAATATAAGAGAAGTCATGCACAAAATGAACCAAAAATACCCCACTTTATTGAATGACCAATTTATCACATCAAGTCTAAATACATCATTCATACATCTTATTATAATTGGTTTAAAATGGGGAAGAGTAAATAAAAATTTTAAAATAATTTCTTTAATCTTCCATAAAGATCTTCAATAATCTGCCCTTCGATTTTTCCTCAACTCTGATTATTACCATCTAAAAAATATAAAAATCAAGGTGTGAGTTTTAAAAACTTAATAGGTGGAAAGAACAGACAATCTAAACCATCAATC
Organism: Pouteria campechiana; assembly: GCA_036873735.1. Taxonomy (NCBI): domain Eukaryota; kingdom Viridiplantae; phylum Streptophyta; class Magnoliopsida; order Ericales; family Sapotaceae; genus Pouteria; species Pouteria campechiana. Next base: position 46,331 of record JAYJMB010000488.1, read on the forward strand.
TCAAAATCTCAACATTTTCTATTGATTTTTTATCATCTAACCTATTAATCATAAGAATTACATAGGAACAAGGGATCTAAACATCTCATGGCTGATCTAGTGGACCAAATCAATCATCTAAGGGACAATCTAGGCCCTCTAAATTTGTCCACACAAAATTTGAAGATTCACACATCTTTTGAAAAATTTGATCTATCTATCTTATACAGAACACCCAAAAATGTGGAAATTGACTATTTATTTATCAAAATTTGATTTCTAGAAACCCCAAAATCTCAATTTTAATTCTAACCATTCAATTAAAATTATGTCTAAAGGCAACAACCTTTCTTCCTTATACGGTCAACTTCCATTGCCGAACTAAATCCAAAAACCCATCTTCACTGCCTGCCCAAACATGCCACCTTCGTTGCCTATCACTGTCGCTCACCACCGCCAGCACCTGCCGTCGTCAGTGCCACCAACCCGCTGTCGCCTAGCAGGGCTAGACGCACTGACAGTGTGCGTCCGGCTTGGTCTGTTCGGCTGGTTAACACCAGAAGACTTGGTTTCATCACCTGGGCAATGCTGTCTCTAATTGGCAATCTCAATTAGATAAAATCTGATTTTATCTTCACCATCTAAATCTGGCCATTCATCAACAACAACCCAAAATCAACCCAACTGCATAGTCCTAAAAATCTAATTGGACACCAAGATTTTGTCTCTGGTTTGGGCAACTAAGAAAATTGGATGGTTTAATTTCTATGGCTTTGGAAAGCTAAAAATGGATGTTGAATTTTTGGTTTAGAACTCTAATATTTGAAAATCTAAAATTGGATTTAGGGATTTAGAATCTAATTTTTCTCTGGTTGATTTTGATTAATGAATATTTTTTTCTTCTGATTGATTTAATAAAAAATCAACCTAAATCTGGTAGATAGATTGGACGCAACTCTGACTTCCTGGCTTCTAGAAATTCCGAAACGATGAGGCCATCTACCCACCATGAAGTTTGATCAGTGCAATGGCTGATCCAAATCGCACATTCGTGCAGAAAATAATGCTAGACAACGTAATGCAACCCACGCGTGGACAACAATCATGAGTCAGGTTTGGGGAGATTAACTCAATGTGCAAAATAATCTAAATTTGTTTAACAAATTTCATAATTTCATCTACCCTAAAGTTTTGATTTAGGGATTTTGTCTCTATGTGCTAGTTTCAGGGGGGGAAGTAGCTACCCTAAAAAACTTTAAAGATTTTGTCTCTAATTCCCTAGCCCAAAGCACATAAAAATACTTCTCAAATTAAATACAAAATATAATATTAATTGTGATGCCCAATTACTTTAATATGTTTAATAATTTCATGGTGGCCCCAATAAAATCACAATTCCAAAATTAAAATCAAATGGGATTAATTTAAATATTTTTGGCATCTCAATAATATTAAATTTCAAACTTAATTAATTAAAACAAATCATTTGATCTAAAAATTAATGGTATGCCATAAAAAATCTCATCTTTGCCATAGGTCTCATTTATGCAATTTATGCATCACCATTAATTTATAATTTATCAAAAATCTTATTTATGAATCTTTGGATTAATGATAATTCTAACAACATCTTAATTTTATTAATCTTATTTTGGTAGCATCTCATTGCTCCAAAATCAAGATTAATAAAATAAATTTATCTAAAAGAAAGTATAATTTCCACCTACCTAGTTGAAGGCCCATGAAGGAATCCAACAACAACTCTCTTTAAGCTTTACAACGTGCCCACATAGCAACACCTAAATTTCTTAACCTCATAGCATAAAAATCCCTATCGGGAACATCTCTATTTATAAGTTGGATTTTTTTAAACTACCTGTGAGAGAAAAAAGGATTCCGGTATAACCAATTGTGAATCCAGAAACTTTCCCATACGCAAATGAATCCAATTTACATGAAGGAGTTTTATCCCCATAACAACCCCGGTTGTTGCCATTTTATCTCTTATGTGGGTCCCATGAGCTAGAAAACAACAAGGTAAAAAGAAATATTTAATTTAACCATGACCCCAAAATAAACCCTAGACCTCTAGGCTCATTGATTATTACTTTAACCATTTGAGCTAAACAAGTAGCTGGAATAATATTCCACAATAATTCTTTTAACCCACAAAAAATCTAATTGGGTTTTTTAGGCCCACAAAGCCTATTATCTACAAACCCATTGATCCAAGCCCAAGTTTAATAAGCCAATAGTTTGATCCACATCCTTAATCAATCTGACACATCGGATGTTAGATAGGCCACATCTGACAATTAAGTGGTCAATGGTCAAAATTTCAAAGCTGTCACATCATCAGGTAGAAATAAATACTCTATTTTAATGATCAAGATCTAGTATTATTACAAGTTACTTCTTATTTTCTAGACATATGCATGTATTTCAAATACATCTTTTACCTATGGTCGAATAGGCTCCATGCAAACACACCCTAAATCATGGAAGCAATAGCAAATTGAAAACCCAAAATCAATATAAAATAAATTTGAACCATCAAAACATGTGGCAGCAGCTAAACTAATGAGGTCCAACGTTCATTTGCACAGTTCAAATTTTTTGACATTAATGCAACTGTAGGGTGGATGATGGTAAATCGCTTCAACAGTTGTGCTAGCACTTTTGTGGGCAAAATAAAAATATTGTTTTTCTTTAAGGAGAATTACTAACCTACTTTCTAGATTTACATACATATGGAGTGTAAGTTATTCTCAAGCTGCCTATGTATACAATACCCTTGAATGCAATTCTTAGAATATGATTCTATAATGTTTAGTTGTAATTTATAAAAGCTTACCATGCAATTTTTCTATTCATAATCTTACTAAAATTCCATATAAAAAGAAACTACGTTATAATTTTTATTTTACTTCTAACAAATCAGTCGTTTTCGTTTAAAAGTTGGTACCCTAAATTCTCATAGCAGCTGTGCTTAATGTTATGATTTTTTTTTGTATTTTGTTTTAAAATTTTATCTTATTTAGGAACCCTACTAGAAATTGGGTTCATTAGCCTTATATTCTTCAATTGGAATTCAGAAGCTTTCTTCTGCAACTGATCAGAGGAACATCCCATTAATATATTCTGGTGAGGGTTACTTCCAAACACCAACATTCACCTTCCAACCTTCTCGTATATATAGTAATCTTCGTTGTCCCCCATGCTCCAACCTTCTTGTATATATGGTAGTCTTACCTATGAAAAATGAATAGAAAGGAAGCCCGAGCTGAAATGGTCTCCAAGGCATCAGCTCTCAAGCTCAGGCTCAGGCTCTCTTATCTCTCTTTATTCTCTCTGTCTCTCATGCTCTTGATCGTCAACTACGCATCCCAGATCGAAACACAGCAGAAAGCGGCGCATCCTAGAAACAACGTGAACCAAAAATACAATCAACTCGATTTCCTTACGAAACTTTTCGAGGGGAAGAAGTTGATGAGAGTTGGATTAGTAAACATGGAGGAAGAAGAAGAAAGCGTGGGATCAATTGGCTGGCAAGAGCTGGGGAATACAACACGAGTGCATTTCGATCGAGTGCCCAAAGAGCTTGGTTGGGTAGATTTCTTCCCGGAGTGGATCGATGAGGATCATAAATTCCATGAACCCAAATGCCTTACCATCCCAATGCCAAGATTTGAAGAATACGGAGCCTTCGACGTCGTAATCTCTCGTGTCCCATGTGGTAGCAATCCCAAGAAGGGAGCCAGGGATGTGTTGAGACTGCAAGTCCACCTGGTGGTTGCTAATCTACTCTTGAAGAGTGGGTTGATAAACGGGCGGCAGGCGACGTTGATGTTCTTAGGATCCTGTGAGCCCATGTGGGAGATCTTCTGTTGTGAAGATCTTGTTGCGAAGCACGAGGATTTATGGGTTTTCAAGCCTGATTTGAGGAGGTTGAAGCAAAAGCTTCTTATGCCAGTTGGATCCTGTGAATTGGCAACGCCCTTCATCAAACTCGGTGAGTAGGTTTCTTCATCAAAATCCTTTCAATGGTTTAATTCTCCAGCAGTTTTCTCGTCTTCCATTAGACTTAAGTCTAATGGTTATTTGCCTTATAACCTCCCTTTCTCGTAACTATCTGCATTTGCATTGACAACTAACACTAGGGATATTGTCAAACGTTCACTTCCAAGAGGTTGATCGCGACGTGCAATCCATCAATAGGTTGTCCACATCACGTGGATCACCTTCTTCTGGAATAATCCCCACCTAACACGGAAAAATCTCACCGCCACCAAAACCTAACCGAACATATTGCAAGTGTGATTTGCACCCATATTAGTTATTCATGGTTATTCCTATATAATGGTCCACCTATATGTGGTGGGTGTTTTAAGTATTTTCATTTATGGGTTCAACCTGGTCATGAAGGTGGAAATTAAGTTGATTGGTCAGCTGGTGGATGATAGCTTACCATCCAACTAGTCGTGATTAGCTTGTGATCAGCGGCCACAAGACTAGTTTTCCGCTTACACTAGGTTGCATTTACACAGTTGGATGTTGGATATAGCATATTCCCTACGTGGGCGTCATTCTATTAGCGGCAAAAAGTGGGCCCCACGACCCGCAAAATTAGTGTGGTGGGCCCATGATCATTTTGATCATGCGTGAATTCCAAATGATTCAGCGGTCCGCTGGAGCACGGTTCATGCGATTGACCGCCATTTCAGTGCATGCCGAAGGTATAGTTGCTCATCTTAGAGAAATGACTGCGTTTAACAATTCAGAGGACCACCCAAAGTTGCGTCTCAACGGTAATCATTTCGAGGGGTGTAACCTGGGTTAGGTTTAGCCTGAACCTAACCCCAAAAAACCAGTGTAAATTTGACAAGGTTTAAATTGGGTTAGAGTTAGGGTTTAATACAAAAAATCCAAAAATCAACTCGAATTTACTATATATATCCCATTATATATATTTTTGGCAAATAAAACTTATGTCTGAATATTTATTTTTAAAAATTTATTTCATTAATATCATTTTATGTCCATCTCTAATACTCTTAAACATTATTTATGTAAAAATTACCTTTAAAATTTAGTTTTTCTAAATAATATTTTATAAAAATTGTTTATATTTTTTGGATATCTATAAAATTATAAATTGGCAATGTGATATTTGATTTCTCTACTTTATATCATATTTTTTCAAGATATTTTGACATCATTTTTAATTACATGCTAGTTTAATTGAATACATTTTGATGATTTAAAGCTTTGCTTAAAACAAAATATGAATTATAAAAAAAATATGAATTGAAACTAATAAATAACATGAAACTCAACCCAAAGCTTAACCCAAACCTGTTTGAATGAACCTAAGTCAGACCAAACTTAAGATTAAGGTTAGGGTTGATGAAAACAATTATGAAAAAAGGGTAAAGTTGTTATAGAGAATATATGTCACATCAACCTTTGGAAAATGAATTTTTTATAGAATTGAATTCCATGTATTTCAAATCCACTCAGCTGAACTTAAATGGCAAAAGATGAGTGATGTGGCTAACCTAGCTGTGACAATGACCATGACGGAAGATTTATTTTTAAAATAATAGAAATACTTTAACCATTTTAGATCGTCAAGATTGCCAGGTTTGATTTTGTAGTAATTAATTTTCAAGTCAATAGAATGACGTTAGTTCTTTGTTACTTTTAGTTCATTATCCCAAGAAGACTTGATCCGTCTGTTTGGTCTTCCTAATGTGATCAAGCCATGTAGACTCAATAGAGCCATGTTTTGTTATTTAGAGAACGGTGATTGGTAGTGTATTTTAGGTTAGTAGAATGGAAATGGCTGACTCGGTAAAATTAGGCTTGTCGACTAGTGAAAACCAGATTTGGAGTAGATCTAGCTCGATCCAATTCTAAGGATATTAATTCAACTTGACTCAGTCACTCAATTCAATAGGCCTTACAATTTCTTTTTGTTTTTTGGATTTTATCATAATTAAGATACATTACAATGAAATGAATAGAATATAACCAATTTAAAATATTCATATACACCTTATCCACATAAAATTTAGTTTTTTTTAACATCCCTAAAGCAAACATTATTTAAAAATTACCTGCATCCCACCACAATTAGAAAAGTTTTCAAACAAAGGAGATCGGTAAAATTGCCAAGATGCTAGAGTATTATAAATATTGCTATGTTTGACAATCATCACCAACAAATATGGCAGTAAATGACAAAATAATGCATTTATTCGAAAATATGGGGCTTCGACACTTACATAGAATTAATCTTTTAGCTAAAAGTTTCTTATTCATTGTTTTCTAAAAGTTGCATATGGCCTTATTAATATTTTCAGGCATGCAGTTAGTCCTCAAATTGCACTGTTAATTTTGTTAATGATAACCAAAACGCTCTAAACTGCAAGAAAAAAATTTTAAAAGTTAAAAAGAAAATAAAAAATAAAGAGGAAGAGTGAAGTACATACAAGGAATGGGAGAGAGAGAGAGAGAGAGAGAGAGAGAGAGAGAGAGAGAGAAAAGGAGAAACAAAAAAGATTTAAAAATAACCCACAAGATAAGTTAGGTGTGGCCCACTTGATGAGGTTAATTAGTAAACCTTTTTGATGCATTGTACCAGCCCAAATCAGCTGAAAAAAGAAGATAATGGATTCGTTTGATGCATGATAAGAGTAGTTCAACCCTAGGATTTTGATGATTGAATAAGTCAAGACTTTTATTTTAAAAGCTTCTTGAGATGATACACAGATGAAAATTTTTGTTGGGCATCTTATTTTGGTTGTACCATAAGAAAAATGGCATTGATTGGTGACATATATACGCGTCCCACTTGTATCAATGGAGTACTGGATGGATAAGCTTTACTAGAAAAAGATATATGGTCAGCCTAAATGCATCAGATTGTCAATGTACGACGAGCCAAAAAGTATTGATAAGCTTGAACGTTTTGAAATAAACAAGTACAATGATCCAATATAAGAAACCATCTTACCATAAATATCTATTATTAGTCAATGGCACCTCATTTAGCTGGAGTGCTGGACCGGCTTTTGTATGCATTCAAGAACCTTTCTGCGTACGGCATAGGTTTACTGTATCTAGACCGTTCATTATTTAAGCAAAACAAGTAAAAGGTTCCCATCCATTTGCTGTGAGAGCTCTTTGAATAGAATAGAGAAACGTTGCTTGTTCTCTTTCTTGGCCCTTTGAGTAAATGCAACAGCCAATCGGTTTTGACCAAATCATTAATCTACAATCCGTTTGTTTTTAATTTTGAATCACATGATATGTGATGACAATGAAGATGACTCTAACAAAAATATTTGCACCCACTCTTATATATTTATTTATTTATACTTATATTTTAGTAAAAGTAGGTAGGTAAGCATGAAATGCATGCTAGTGAGGCCAAGGAGCTAAGTTCAGCATAGGTAGAGAGACTGAGATAAGGCAGGTGAAGCAGTTGAAGAATTAGGTTGCTTTGGATGAGCTAACTTAGAACTACAGCCTAGCACTCTCTTAACTGTTGAGATGATGTAGTTTTATGTCAAGCAGCTGAAACAATCAAATTGGTTCATGAATTATGGATGGAGGGTAGGAGGAAAAAAATGAGAAAACCACGTTTATGCTGTGCAGTTTGGACCACCCAGGATGCCAGTAATTTATATATGCCTACCCTGTTGAAGGCAAAGTTGATTGATTTCTGTGTTTTAGAGTTGGACTTGAGAGAGTTACATTCATCAAGGGTATGGGTCATGGACACTTTTAAGCGGGATTAAATGCTAGCTAGGCAATTTAATTATATCACTGCTACTAAATCAATTCTGTCAAAGTCTTTTGATTTAGAACTAAAAATCGCTTTTGATGTCCCTCCATGGACGAAAACATTTAGCAGATTGGAGCTTGATAATCTCAGGGCATGGAGAAATTTCAAACAATATTTTCAAGAGCTCCATAATCCTGCAACTCATAGCCTTCAATCCAACGCAATGTTTAGATGGCTTATAATTGGGCCCCTTAAGCTAATAGGTTGAGTATTGAAATCTGAGGACAAATGACATCAGTGCAAACAAAAAATAATTTTAGATGAATTAATACAAAATAGATGTCTTTTTTAGATTAACAAAAGAAGTGATGATAGAAAATATAGGTGATGGTGTATAATTATTAAGGATATATAAATGTTAAATTAAATAAAAAAAAGAGAGGTTTGAAAGTAGTTTGGAAGTCCCTTCTAAACATGGCACGCAAGAGAAAATTATTTTTGTTTCTTTAACTATATTTTGTATAGCTTCCCTCTTTCTTTGAAATCTCTTTTAGTTATTGTGAAATAATCCTTGCTGTTGGATACTTAATTCAGACCAAGGAAAAGCCCAATACAATGTCTCAAGAGTCGAGGACACTCCGGAGCACCCAAGACTAGCCTATGCTACAGTCCTCCATTCATCAGAAGATTATGTGTGTGGAGCAATAGCACTAGCCCAAAGCCTTATCCAGACCAACACCACCCACGATCTCGTCCTCCTCGCTGACAAATCCATAACCAACAAAAGCAGGTTGGCCCTCACTGACGCCGGGTGGAAGGTCAAGCACATCGACCGGATTCAAAGCCCTCAGGCGAAGAAGAATGCATACAACGAGTGGAACTACAGCAAGCTGCGAATATGGCAACTCACTGAGTATGACAAGATCGTGTTCATCGATGCAGATTTCATCGTCGTAGAGAATCTCGACCGCATTTTCACGATGCCTCAGATGTCTGCTGTGGGAAATGACGGCGTGCTCTTTAACTCGGGGGTGATGGTCATCGAGCCATCGACTTGCGTTTTCGAAATGTTGATGAATAATAGATTCAGGCTAGTATCATACAATGGAGGCGACCAGGGCTACCTCAATGAGGTTTTCTCTTGGTGGCACCGCTTGCCAACGAAGTTGAACCGGTTGAAGGTGTTCAAGAGGCCTGGAGATGATGCAAAAGCTCGTGATATTCGTGGTGCCTATGCAATCCACTACTTGGGTTTCAAGCCATGGATGTGCTACAGGGATTATGACTGTAATTGGGACAAGAAGGATCACCAGATCTTCGCCAGTGATTCAGCTCACCGAAGATGGTGGAATGTGTATGATTCTTTGCCGAAGCGGTTGCAGGCATCCTGCGCCCTCTCGCGGCGCACTGACCGGTGGCTGAAGAGGCTGAGAACAAGGGCCCGAGATGCTTGCTTGGCTGATGGTCATTGGAAGATGAAGATTAAGGATCCAAGGCAGCTTTCACCAACGAAGGTGGTCCGAAAATCATACGTGGGTTTCTGATTTCGATGGCTCTGATTAGTTTCCGTAGCACAGCTCGTTCTAACTCCGATAATTTATTCCCTTGATATCTCTCAAAGATCAGACTTAAAAAAATCCTTAGATCTTAAGTTCATTTTTCTTTTAATAACGTGGGTTGTAAATTATTTGACCTCAAAATTGGAGGCTAAAGATGTTTACTTTGGGTTTTGAAGATTCTTTGGTTTCAATGATCTTGATTGATAATGGGCTTCACATGTACATAATTAGTAGGGAGACCTTGTAATAGTTCCACATAATCAACTGTGTTTTCAACGCGTATTCGATTTGTAATGTTTTCATTATACCTTGCTTGTGCAATGTGCAACTTCACTTGGGTTGGATGGATAGCATAAGATGTTAGAGTGGAATTCAGTCAAGCACTAATGCTATCCGGAGAAATGTTGAAGTTGAACGGTCAAATATTGGAGTTCAATTGACATCTTTTACAGTGGATTGATCTAAAACTACCTAATTAAGGTGGGCACGAGTTCAAGATCCTATCCGTCCATTGAGCAGGCCAAATGTTGAAACTGCAGTTTCTCCCTTGACCGGAATTGAATTGTACGATCGAGCACTTGTCCCGTCAGTCTTTGCTTGTATCACAGAATCAGGGGGGCCTCTCAAAATGGTGGACATACCGACCGATCAATAGTGCTAAACGTTGTAACTTTGTGAACGCTATGTGTGCTTAACTAAAATTCTACGAATTTGGGTCGTCACTAATCCTTAGTCTGTGTATCATTCTGTTAAAGAAATGTTAATGTTTCTATTCCTATGTTTCGAGATAATCTTAGTACATGGAATTTCATTTGCTTCAATTAAACATAGAGAATAAGGGAGAAATTAAAGACAGTGAAAATCCACTTGATCGGATGAGTCTCAACCCTAGTGGCTAGAAATGAAACCTCTGAAAGAATTGATAAGGAAATGCAAGGAACAGAAGGAGAGTGATAGATGCCCTCACCCAGAAGCGCAGGAATATTGAGCCGAGCTATCTGCAACTCAGTTTTTGCAACGGCTGGTCTTCTTTTCTCCCACCAAAAATATGCAAACAACAATAAGGGCAGCAAAATAATTCCGGACAGAACCATCGCTGTACAAAGAGAGGGCTTTTGGATGTCCGAATGGTGGACAATGGTGATGGTGTAGATACTTCCCTTGTTGGAACTATCACTGGCGTCAGTTTGAGCCAAGGAGGAAGCCGTGGTGGTCGGTTTGAATCTTTCATAGCTTTAGCGAAAAGCAAAGAGAGGAAGGAGAAGGATGCTTATGTTTTCTTATTTTTCATGCAGAGAGAAGGTCAGATGGATGGTTGGAAAGCTATTTTCACGTGAAATACATCTGACCAGCTTCAAAGCCTTGACTTACTAAAGATATTCGTAGTAGATGTGGGTGGTGTTGCAATAGGGCAGAACCTAAAAATGCATACGACAGGGATTGACTGCAGGTTGTTGCAGTTGACAGAGGAGATAGTGACGGTCATGAAGACATGGCCTAGCTTTTTGGGAAAGGCATTCGATACTCTGGTTAACCCGGAGACATGACGCGCAGTCAAGAAGAAATCTGCACCTGAACTCCAATTAAACTCTCTAAACTGTACATTAAAATGATTAATAAAACAGCAAAATCACAACAATATTGAATCAGCAAGGCCTATGCATCAGAATTCGACTTTGGAAATATCATGAGGAACGGATGTTTTTATTATGGAAAAGTTTATACTACTGTTAGGAAATCCTAACACAGATACCCGAATATCCAGTTGGTACCACAGCACATCGAATCCCAATCTAGATGGGATATCTTCTTCAACTACTATGCAATCCCATGAGACTAGGACTAAGATACGGATCCTTCCGGAATCCTTCTCTAAGCAAGGATTCTCATCTCACTTGCATATAGGCTACGTACGCATCCTGGCTACGCAACCTCGCTCAACTCTAAATACACCCAGGTATGTACCTTAAAATATAAGCTCTCGTTACTATCCCATCATCTCCAATGACCCCTTACTGACATGAGGGTCAGAGTGTTTACGCTGGGAATACCCCCGATGTCCTCTGACCTTCTTATTCTAGTCTTGCAAGATTCGATGCGAGATCTTTTTCGAGACCCACATCAACATTCTGTTTGGGAATGACCCAAACATTGGCACCATTTGTGAGAACATTTTTCAGACAAGCCCAGAGATGTCTGACGACATTCAGGGCCACACGAACGCTCTCTCCCTTCCTGCTACTATTACCGACATGCCTTCCTTGTCCAACCAAAATGATAATACCCCATCACCTGGGGATTTGTTAGGATAATCTGGTTCGATAAATCAACGAGCGATATAATAGATGATGCACGGCATGATGCACGGCATGATGCAGCAGATGATGCAATAATTCATGCAACAACAAAACAATCTTGTGGGTGGAGTTCTTCCTAAGCCATCCTGCCCTCAGGCAGATCTAGTCGATAACAGATCCGAGAATCATACAATAAAAGGCTTCGTGCCAACCGCTCTCGGTCCTAGGACTGCTACTCGCTAACTTTCCTCCTATAGCACAACCGACAAATCCTGTGACCATTCATGCTCCAAGGGAACTGATAGAGTAGGACAGAGATGACTGCCCGGCCTGGACAACCAACGGCATCTCAGAGCCTGCACAAAGACAAAAAAAAATATGCACAAGAAAGGGAAGCTTTATCTCACCCTGAGTCGAAGAGGTTCCTTGAAGACCGATCAACAAGAGATGAAAGGAGGAACCCTCAAACACACACAGAGAGGCCACATGCAAAGCGTTTGCCTTTCATCCAGGAGATTTTGGAGGAGATGGTTCTGAAGGGGTTCAAGGTGCTATCTTTGGAAGCTTATGATGGCACCACGGATCGGGATGACCACCTTGCCAAGTATAATGGACAAATAACCATGTTAGGAGTCTCAAATGTCATAGTCTCAAATGTCATAAAGTATCACCCATTTCCCCCAACCCTCAAAGGAGGGGCACTATCGTGGTACTAGAAGCTGGCTCCGGAGTCAATCAGCTCTTTCAACGACCTAAAGGAGTAGTTCCAAAAATGCTTCATCGGCCAACGAAGGCAGAGGAGGACCGTTGGATCTTCGTTGTCGATCAAGCAAAGAGAGAACAAGACCCTCCGCCAGTATATTAATAGGTTCAACTGTCACTCTCTCAATATAGAGAGGCTGAACCACAACATCGTGTTAGAGGCACTATAAGATGGCATCTTAGAAACCAACATAAGGTATCAAATCCGCCTATGGCTCCCCAAAGACTACTCGGAGCTCTTAGAAGCTATTAATAGATACATCGAAGCAAATGAAAGCACCAAGAGGGAACAGAGCCACTCTCCCCCTAAGCGTCGGGACTATCGCCCTTCCGGAGATGACCACTCTTCCCCTAGGCGTCGAGTCATCCGCTCCCCCCTAGGCGTCAAGACAGTCGCTCCCCTCCACGGTGTCGGGATGACAACAACTACAGATCAGCTTAAGGAAAACCGTCGAGGGCCCCCACGACTCTCATTAATAGTCCCACAGCATACATAATCCATGAAATTCAAAAACAGGGATACTGGATCCGTAATCCTCCCGCCATTAAAAGCAGGAGGAGCTTAGATGTCAACAAATATTGCCAGTATCATAAAGATATTGGCTACGATACAGAAGAATGTCATATCCTGAAAGAAGAAATCAAAAAGTTCATAAAAGGTGGAAGGTTACTGCATTGCCTAACAGGAAATCCCTAGAGTACACCAAGCAAGGGAGAAGGTTAGCCCCAAAATCAGACGATCCTAAGAAGAGATGATAAAGACATCGCAATGGAAGCAAACCAACCCATAGCAGGCATCATCAACATCATTATTGGTCGGCCCATATTTAAGCCACCGACAGATTCGCCGCATGTGAACTTGGTAGGACAAAGTTCCAAACAATGTTCCTAGCGAAAGAGGGAAGAAAAGGATTTTTCAATCATCTTCTCCAAGAAAGATATAGTGAGTGGGTCCAGAGGACAAGATGATGTAATCATCATCGCAGCAGTGATGTCAAACTTCCAAGTGAAGAGGATCATAGTGGACAATGGTGCCTCCACTAACATTCTATTCTACCACTGCTTTGAAAAGATGCAGATAGGCAAAAAGGCACTGCAAGCAGTAGAAGGGTGACTATCAGATTTCACTGGGAATAAAGTATTCCCAGATGGTGTCATCATCCTCCCCTTCACAATGGGAGATGGCCCCAAAAGGACTACCATACCCTTAGATTTCAAGATAGTGAATGTGCCATTAGAGTACAACGCTATCCTGCATCATCCGGGCCTCAACAAAATAAAGGTAGTGGTATCTACGTATCATTTAACTATCAAGTTTCCCGCATCTAGCAGAATCAACACAGCCAAAGAAGACCGAAAGATCGCCCAAAAATGTTATAAAATATCACTAAAAGAAAAGGTATCGTGGAATATACAAATCGATAGCGTGGACACCAAGGACAAACAACAAATCAACAAGGGCGAGCCGATAGAACCTCTAGACACGATTCCGCTCATCCCCGGCTTCGTAGGAAGAACAGTCTAAATCGGCTCCACCCTCGAAGACCCGCTCCTCCAAGAGTTAATAGGTCTGCTAAGAAGGAACGCTGACGTGTTCGCCTGGGAACCTTTGGATCTGCCTGGGTTGGATTCGTCAATCATCTCACATAAGTTGGCTATTGACGACGTCTACAAACCAATCAGGCAAAAGAAGAGGCTATTCTCACCAAAAACGAAGGAAGCCATTGCAGCGGAGGTAAGTAAATTTCTCAAAGCCGGATTCATCAGACCAGTGCAATACCCCAAATGGCTAGCCAATGTGGTCATGGTGAAGAAAGCAACCAGAAAATGGTGCATGTGCATAGACTTCACCCTATTCAACAAGGCGTGCCCAAAGGATAGCTACTCTCTCCCCAACATCGACCAGCTGGTAGACTCTACTGTCAGCCACGAGTTGCTCACCTTTATGGACGCTTTCTTGGGGTACCACTAAATCTGAATGCTCGAGCCTAACCAAGAGAAGATTGCTTTCATCACCGACGTCAGCACATTCTACTACAAAGTGATGCCGTTCGGATTGAAAAATGCTAAGGCTACTTATGAAAGGATGGTGAACAGCTTATTCAAACACCAGATTGGCAAGAACATAGAAGCTTATGTCGATTATATGGTGGTAAAAAGTAAAACCCGGAACCACCATCTTCAGGACCTAGAAGAAAAGTTTCAGACCCTCAAAAGTTACAAAATGAAACTAAACCCTCATAAGTGTATTTTCGACGTCACATCAAGAAAACTACTAGGATTTTTGATTTCATAGAGAGGCATCGAGGCAAATCCCAAGAAAATCCAGGCCATCAAAGACATAACAACACCCAACAGCAACAAAGAGCTCCAACACCTAACAGGTCAATTAGCAACACTTAAATAGGACCCTTCCAAATCCGCTGTAGTCTCTCATTTGCGGAGCCGACCCTGATGTTCACAGAGCCCCTCAGAGAGAGCTAAGTAGGACCCTTCCAGATCCGCTGCAGTCTCCCATCTGCGAAACGGCCCTGATGTTCGCAGAGCCCCTCAGAGCATAGTTGAGTAGGACCCTTCCAAATCCGTTATAGCTTTCCCATTTTGGGAACCGGCCTTGATGTTCACAAAGCCCCTCAAAGTGGAGCCGAGTTGAACTCTCCCAGATTCATTATAGTCTTCCATTTACGGAACCAGGCCAAAATCATACGGCCTCTCGAGAGCCCTCTTGGTTGACGAAACTGGTCTTCGGAAGCGCCTGGCTTCCAGAATCTCTTGACGGATCAAACCTGTAAGAAAGCGGATGCATTCTGCAAGGAATGTATGGGAACGCTGAAGAACAAAGGCACTTCGAAGATGCGCCCCGAGTATCAAACGACTGACAGGACAGGCTTCGCTTATGTCCTCCCAGGGGGGAGGGAATTGGTGTTAGGGAATCCTAACACAGATACCTGAATATCCAAATAGCACCACACCACATCAGACCCTAACTCAGATAGGATACCGTCTTCACTACTATGCAATTGTATAAGACTAGAACTCAGATGCATATCCTTTTGGAATCCTTCTCTAAGCAAGGATCCTTATCCCACTTGCATATAAACTACATATGCATCCCGACTATGCACCCACGCTCAACTATAAATACACCTAGGTATGTATCTCAAAATGCAAGTTCTCACTACCATCCCATCATCTCCAATAAACCCTTACTGACTTGAGCGTTGGAGTGTTTATGTCAGGAACACCTCCGGCATCCTATGACCTTCTTGTTCTAGTCTTGCAGGATTCGAAGCGAGATCTTTTTTGAGAGCCACATAAGCATTCCATTTGGGAACGACTCAAACAACTACTTACCACTAGAACAAAAAAGCCCAAACACAACCAACATTTTGGTTGTATTAGGCCCAAAAACGATTACATTAGACCTAATACAGCCAAAAAAATGAGCTGTTGTTAGAGAACTCTAACACAGATACCTAATTCGTCGGGCTACGCTTTACCACGTAGGATCTCTATTCAAAAGGGACTTCTATTTCTTAACTCTACGCAATCCAACATTCATGGGACTGTCCGTAG